>JAVCKT010017030.1:43921-55362 GCA_032273925.1 Rhynchotus rufescens
CTGGGGATGTGAGATCGTGCCCAGGGCCTTCAGAGCAGCTGGGCTGCCGGAGCCCAGATCCTACAGTTTGCTTTTGTGGGGCATGAAGCTGCATTTAACAGGTAACTATAACCCAGAAATAGGGGTTTCTCTTTCTGCTCTTTTTGGTTTCATCTCTGAGGCTCAGCGGGTTTGAAGTCCACCACAGAAAGCAAGACTGAGGGCTCACACATCCTTACCTTTTCTTCATAGAGAGGCAAGTATCTCGTTGGATGGAACTCATGAACAACAAAGACACCAGACTCCTGAGTCTGCAAGAAACAGCTTCCTTCACAGCAGCTAGTGATCAGAAATATATAGCACGGCTATCTATCCTGATAAGCCTCTATCAGCTGTGGAGGCTGTGCAGGAGGACCACAGCCTACCTGATGCCTGGTGGTTCTTAAATGAAGATTTTTCCTGACTCCTCCTGAGTTTTGCTTACCTGTGGCTAATATGGAATGGAATCAAGGTATGGTCCAGAGAAAGGGAGTGAAAGGGAGACCAAGGATTGCTCGAAACCCATGGCCCTCATCCCTACCAGCTTCCTCGGCAAGATTAACATTGTACCCTTCTTCCTGCCCACAAAGAATAAGCACAACTCAGCCCAGTGCTGCATAGAGCAAAGTCAGGCCAAATCCTGCCTTTCCTTTTCTTACTGGTTTCAGCTTGGTTGAGGAAGCAGCTCCCCAGGTCTCCAGTGCACCCACAGCAAACGCAGAACCTATGTGCAGGGAGCCGATAGTCCCAGGGAGGGCCCGAGGGCAGGCTGCTGCGGGAGCACAAGAGGAAACAGCCCATATATTCCCATATATTATTTTCACTCCAACGGTCTGATTTATTTAGCATTTGTGTCACTTTGCAGTGGTGCAGGTCAGCCCGCTAACACATGCTTTTTTTTTGTAGGGATGTAATATCCACACTGAGGCCCTCCTGCAGCCAACCGGCACAGGCCACACAGGCAGGAGAGCTGGGATCAAAGGAAATTTCCTCTTGTCTTGCTACAGTTAGTTGGGTTAGACCAGGCAGAAACTGGACCCGTAGCTGTGTCCTGGATGGCAGTTTCTGCACATGGATTCTGCTAAGAGGCAGTTGGACTGGTGATGGGCTTGGTTGTCCTCCTGGCATCCCAGCTTGGATGTCCTCCCGGCTCCTCTGGAGCAGCAGACGAGTTGCTTGGTGCCTGCCAGGACGGTGAAGTCTTTGTGCGTGCCGTGATGCTCAACTGCAAGGACAAACGCACCCTCTCGTGGCAGCAGCTCTGCCTGCAAAGAGCTGGCACGAAGGCTCCGTGTTTCCTCCATACAGCAGGAGCGAGCGGGAAGAGGCACTGGCTGCAGGGGTTGGACTCAGCTCTTCTCCTGCAACCCCACAGGTCTGAGACCCTTCCCCAGACTGAAAGAGGATTCCTGCTGGGGCTAGCTGGGTCTGCACTTCGGGTGCGTTGCTGAACTGGGTATGCACAACCTAAAGGACCAGGCTTATTTTTAAAGACTCTAGAGTGAGGAATACTCTCCCATTGGGGCTTTATTTCCATACAATTGCTTTGCTTCCACAGAATAGGTTTCCACAGGTTTTGATTCTGAATGAGTATTCAGAGTCATGTTGACAGTAAACCTCCCAAGGTTGCAACCACTTGCAGCTACACCTTTCCTCTTCATCCCAGAGTAATTAGATCCCTGCACAAAGCTCTTGGCCTTTTCCTAGCTTTCAATTTCTCCTGTCTCCTGTGTCACAGGCTTATCACAGACCTCAAAATAGTTGTTTTCTTCAGCTCTCAGCGGCAGGTAGCTACTCAAGAAGCCCATCTTTCCCTGAACAACAAAAACACATTTCTAGTCCTTATGGAGGCAAGTTGGAAAACATAATTTCTCCCAAAATGGGGCTCCCAATAACTTCCATTAGCCTGAAGGGATCTGATGGGTCCAGCTCTCTCTGTGGCTCCTAGTCTTGCTGCCATGTGGGACACAGCAGACATGGGTGGCCCTGGATCCTCTACCCCAAGCACAGGGACAACAGGCATAGGCTCTCACTTGGTTCAGTGCTGCTGTCTGCAGCTCACCCTGGCTAATATTTTCTCATATATTCCCATTTTGTTCCAACAAGGAGAAGAGGAGGGACTGTCACCCCATTATTTCCTGAGGATTTTGGCCTAAGAGCAACCCAAAGGTCCCAAACAACTGAGGGAGATGATAGAAAACATGAATAGACATGGTGGGAAGGTTTCTCCTAAAACTTGATTTAAGCTTCTCAGAGATAAGATAGAGGATAGGGGAGCACATCAGGGCTTATTTACGGTTTGCAGAGGACAGCCCTTCCCACCCTGGCGCCATGTATAACGCATGAGGTTTCCAAAGCCCAAGAGAAGCCCACAAGAACTCGACCTGCAAGTCTCCACTCACCAGCAAACTAAGGAAGCAATGGAAGTACAGGAAGGAAAAAGGTCTTTTGGTTGTTTCTGTTCAAGGTTATTTCTCATTGAGAGGGGGAAAAATAAAATGGGTTTTGACTTGGCATCCTGTGCCACATTGCTTTCTGCTCACGAGCACTTCTCCCAAGCATCCAGCTGGCAGATCTGTGCAACCAGATAGGCTGAACTGGAGCAGAGCAGGGTGTTACAGGCTGTTCCCTGGGCCAGGCTTTGCACCCTGCTGAGCTAAGAGCCCCGCAATGCAACAGACTCAGCCCAGGTCCTGCTGAATGTCCTGGGCGAGACCAGATGGACAGAAGTTCAGCAGCCAAGGTGGGCACACGTTTTCCATCAAAATGGGAATTTGCTTGCAGCAGGCACATCAGTGGAAATCACAATTTTTGCAGGAAGAAAGGAAAACTCATCATTAATTGTTCGTTCCAGTTTTTCATTTAAAGCAACAGTCTTCATTAAAATCAATGTTGGTTACAAAAAGAACAACAGCAACAACAAAAAAAAAAAAAAAAGAAAAAATGACATTTCTTTTGTTTTCTGTAACCCAAACCAGAAGATTTTGACTGGAAAATTTTTGAAAACCAACTGCTTTGCTTAGGAAACCAAAAACAAAAGGGAAATTGTTGCAACAGCTAAAATAAATATTTTGCTCTAGCTTTCTAAGGAAGAACCCTGACATCTGTCAGTTGACCACAGTCCCTCTTTTGTCCCTTCGATCATGATGATTTGCTGACCGATACACCTCAACTCACCCTAGACTTGCCCACTGGAGATGTGCTGCGATCTCAGCCAGGCGGTGCTGGGGAACAGCCCTGTACTATTATCACAACTCTTCCGATGCTCCGGCACCAGCGGAGACGCGTCTGCCTTCCCAGCTGCATCTTTCTTCCCAATGGAGTTAAGCAGCGCGCTCTGATGGCCGCCACTCTGGCTTGCCCAGACCCCTAGAAATAAAATAAAAAATAAATAAAAGAAGAAAACCAAGGTCTGAAGTTATCTATTGATTTTCAATTTGGGCAAAGTGTCGTTCCAAAGCCAAACAATTCCTCATTAATGCACCTTTGGTGAATCCAGTGCTTTTCCAATCAATTAACACATAAATAATTAAAGCAGCATCTTAGAATAAAATGCTCTGTCCAGAGCAGGCCGGTGATGGGTGAATTATGGGACATTAATTCATACCTAGTTTTCTTAATGGACCTTGACCCTTGGCCTGGCGTCTCGCAACAAGAAGCGTGGATTAACTTGACGTATTTTACGCACTGTCAACTCTCCTCACGTAAATGGAGCACAGTCCCCCAACCGGGCACCCCAGGGGCCCGCGGCACTGGGAGTCACCTCTGCCACGGCCCTGGGGGCTGGAGGGTGGCTGCACGGGGCATCCCGAGGCTCCGGTGACACCTTGGAATGTCTCGTGTGAACTCCTGGGGCACCCGGCTTTCCTCCTCGTCTGCTCATGCTTCCGTCCGTGTCTATCTCCCGTTGCAGCCCTGGGCTTTTGCTTAGGCGGGGAACTGGATATATAGTCTGGAGATCTCTCTGCGTGACAGAAAATGCCATAAGGTTCCTTGTGTAGCCAGGATCTCACTTCGCACCTCGGTCTGGCCCCTTCGCAGGGTCTAGGCATGGGTTCCTTTTGAGCCTAGATGGTTTCTCAGAGGTTCCCACCACACCCTGACCCTGTCCATGCACACCCTGTCCCACAGCTCAGGATGCTAAAAGGAACAGTGAGCAACAGAAACCCACGGCTCTGCAGCTCTTGAGGTGGGACCCTGCATTGGCCATCGTGGGAAGACCAGAGGTCCAGCTTCAGTGCAGGACAAAGCTGAGACCTCCAGCTTGTGCAGGAGCCATGCTGGCTTTGGGAAGGAAGCACCAGAAAGGAGCAAGCAGACCTGCTGCTCCCCAGCCTCCCAGCTCCCTCCTGCTCTTTCTCCAAGCAGAGACCCAGCCTTTCTCTGCTGCCTCCTCCACTCCTCATGGATGGGTGGAAGGTGGAGAGAAGGGAAGCTGTGAGGACACAGCTCTGTTCAGGCTGTTTGAGGTGGTCACGGAGCACTGAGGCCTGTATGCTGGGATGATGCTGGTCCCCAGCCCTTCCTGGGCAGCAGGTTCACACAAGCGCCCAGGACAAACCATCAGTCAGCACCAGCATGGGGAGGTCTCACGCTCTGGGCCACGTCCCCTTATCAGAGGATGTTTCAAGGATGCAAATTCTAAAATCTGGGCTCCAAACATGTCTGTGCTCCTACGCTCCGAGATGAGCTTTAATTAAGAGGTAAAATTATTAAAGCTGCAAGTTATTATAGCCTCAGGACCCCGGCCCAGTGATATGAAGCAGATGGTCCGGGGGTAAGCGAAAGCCCTTTAATAAAGAAGCGTTTGCAATTCATGAGCATTAATTATGTCCACATCTCTCATTTTAAAACGTTATGGTTGTCAGGCCTGGTATTGTGCGGAAAGCAAGCATGATGTATTAGGCAAACCCCTTCTGGTTCGGGACATATTCTTTGTGCAATGAAAATTAAAAGTATTATCTCCCAGCAGATAGAGCGATTAGAACACTTAAGCACTGGGCTTCCCCTCCCTTCGTCAGCTTTTCCCTCTCCGTCTTCTCTCGCCTTTGCAGGTGTCCAGCTCCGAGTGCTGCGGGATGGCGCCGGGCTGCGGGGTGGCAGCATGGAGCATCCCTCCCACAGCATGGAGCATCCCTCCCGCCGGGACCGCCGCGCGAGGGCCCCGGGGTGCTCAGAGCATCTGTTTGATGGGCAACTTGTGCCACCCTGGGCAAGTCGTTTACCTCCCGCCTCACCCCTGCCCGGACCATCTATTATTAATAGCGTCAAAGCGTGTAAAACAAAGAGCTCAGGAGAGGGTTGAGCCCGGCTTAACTCCTTGCTTGGAGGCTATGCTCTTCCCTGCCTGACTCCGTGGTGTGCAGGGTTACGGGTTGGTCACGCGTGCCGTGGTGCCGGCCCTTGGGGTCTCGATGCGACACCCCTCCTCAGACACGGGCTCTGGATGGACCTGCATGCAGCCAGCGCAGCCCTGACCACGAAAGGCAGGTCAGGTCTGGGAGAAACCAAAGGGGACATCACAGGGTACGGCAGAAATCCAGCCCAGACCTCCCAGTTCCACATGTGTTTGCGGCACAGGCAGCACCCACCAACCTCCCTCTCCTGGGCAGCAAAGCAGCCCCAGACCAAGCACTGGGGCCCTGAGTAAAAAACTGGGAGCACCCAGCACCCAAACAGGCATGAAGCCTCAGGCGAGAGCTGCTTGAGCCCCACGGTTCCTTTTGACTGCTCAGCTCCACAGCTAGAAAAGCTTCTCCCTGCATTTCGCTAGGCAGGGACTGAGGCTTTGCAGGCAGGAGAAGCCTCTCCCCGTGCCTGGTGCGACGAGGCTGGTGGGAAAGCGCCAGGGGTATTAGCCTGCTCAGACAGACGGGCTGCTTCCCAGCCCTGGAGGGCAGCAGATAACCCAGAGTGACCTGACAGCACGAAACCGCTGCTCTCCCGCTGACAGCTTTGCCCACCACACAGCCTTGTTTAAGGACAACATTGTTTACATTTGTAGAGATTTATTAGTTCTTTTTGCACTGAATTAAGGCCCATTTTGTGGCTGCTTGATTATTGCAGGCGTCAGTGTGAGAGACACTTGGGACTGGAAGAGACGAGGGAGACGTTGGTGGAAGCTCTCAGAGCCAGCTGAGCAGCAGGCGTGGGAAGAGGGTGAATAGTCCTGGGAATAGGACTTATTTCCCAGTCCAAAAAAAAAAAAAAAAACAAAAAACCAAGGAACAAACTTAGGATTTCCATCCGAGCCCTTCCTCTGGGCCAGGGATGCAGGGAGCTGCAATCCCTGATGGAAACCACATCCAAGAGCCCTCCCAGGCACTGCATGGGCAGCAGCGCAAGCCAGTCCACGTCAGGGTTTGGAGGTGGGGAGGCTGTGCTGGGAACAGGTACGGATGGAGATTCCTCTAGGCAGAGGGTCTCAATGTGCTACCTTGAGACCTTCGTGCTCCAGGGGCTCTTGCCTCTGCTTCACAGGTAGGGAAACCGAGGCAGGATAGGCTTGCACAGAGCAGCACTGCAAAATGCTGCTTTGAAGGAGACCTGGTCAAACTAACCCAGAGGGCTGTGTGGGCTCTCAGCTCTGCTCAGATGAGCTGTCTCACCCCCCAACACTTCCCTAGGGGGAATAGACAGTTCATGCAGCCAGGAGGGTCCTACACAGGGCTGGGGGCAGAGCCTGGAAATAGCCTAGGGCCCAGCCCCGCTCTGCTGCAACTGGGGAGCAATTTCCCATCTGTGCAGAAAACGTGGTACGGAGGGAATTCCTTGGTGCAGTACTTCAGGGTCACGTTCTGCAGAATGAAGGTAAATAGAAACTAAGAGAAAAAAAAAAAAAGAAAGAAAAACAAAGCTTGTTTTAAGCTAGAGCAGCTTGTGCCCCTGTGGCATGCCCCAGTGAAATCAGCTCAGACGTGTGCAGGACTCAAGCCAAGCAAGTGGCCAAATGTCATATTTACTACCAACAGCCTGATCCAAGGGCTCGAGGAACCTGCCTCCCTCTCCTACGGATTTCCAGGGATCAGAGGGTTTGTTGTTTGCCTGTCAACTTCACGGTGTTTTATTTTTGCTTCGTGATTTAATTCTGGCCATGATTTATTTATAGCCACGCTCATAAAATATGCAGCCCCTTCTGAGGGCCCTGTGCACATGAGTGCTCGCAGGAACTGAAATAATTGCGGCGTGCACTGCGGGGCGAGCGGGCCCGGAGGTGACGCTCCGGGCTGCGGCGGGGCGCGAAATCCAGGCAGGCAGCACCCCACACGGACCATCGGGATCAGCACAAAATCCCATGCACGGCTCTCAGCTGGGAGGTCCCACTGTTCTGTTCACAGTCCTGGTAAGCTGTGTGATTCCAATAGGAGTTTGTCTCCTCTGCCACCCCAACATCATTGCCTTGGTCTCCCATCCCTGCATCCCACAAGACACCATGGGACCCCTCTGAGTGCCCACACAGGTGCCCAACTGCCCCAGAGCAGCAGGGAGGACTCCCCAGACCTCTCACCACCACACAAGCCACAGCTGGCACCAGGCTCATCTTGGCCACGGCATTGGTGACACCTCTGTCCCCAGCAAGTGCAGGTCCTGATGGTCCCAGTGCTGGCCTCCTCAAGGGAGGACAGCCCAATTAATTTCAGGATAGTCACACCAAAATAATGTAGTTTTAGGGGGAACAACCCAGGCTATAGTGATAGCTGGGGGGAGGAGTAAATCTTTCCCATCCAGGAAAAGCTCAGCTGGCATCACTGGGACAGCTCAAAGGCTTCCAGGTACTATTGCCACCACACAGAGACATTCCAGTGCAGCACTGCTTGTCCCAGGGGTGTCAACAAGTATTGCTCCAAGACGTCTTGGAAGAAAGGGCAAGTGGTAGCGGTGCAGGTTTCCAAGGGGAGCACTCTGAAGCACTTCCCAGGGCTCTCTAGAGTCCAAAAGGGCAAGGAATCACCCATAGCAGTTCCTCTCTGTTGCAGATGCTACCTGAAGGACCATGAACTAAACCTACCAGAGAATCCAGACAGAGCCAAGCCCCAGATTTGTCCAGCACTTGCCTCCTGTGCGACAGTAGCCCTGTGCCTGTCCTTCAAAGGACTTTATATGCATCTGGCAAAGCAGCTAACAGTCTGCCTAGCAGACACATAGAACTCTGTTCACTTGTCCACATAAGACCTAAATGTCTGAAATATCCAGCAGGTATGACACAGGGCGTCCAGGAAGGCTGTGCATTTTAGGAGCAGTATCTGGAAGCCTTAGGACTCCCTTTGGCAGCTGGATCCTGCTGAGCACCAGCTGTCCCATTGAGGCACCGCAGTATAGGCATCGCTGGGGACACTCAACATCTCCACTCTCACAGCAGGCTGTACTTAGATCAGTAAAGCCAAGCACGAGATCAGCTGCAAGTGAGGGCTCCTGCAGGACGCACCCTCAAAACCTCACCAACGATCAGTCTCTTGGGCATTGACACCATCCCTGAGGGCTTGCTCCAGGAGTCGGATCTTGCCACAGCCCCCGCTGGTGCCATGACAGTGGACAAGTGTCAGCTCATGCTCCACTAGAGGATGGACAGACGGACCACCTCTCCTGCCCCCCCCCCAGCCCCGCCGCCTTGCACCTTAGGATAATTAAATATGCCATTACCAATTAAATATGCTATTACCTCTTGTTTAATGGTGGCACCTGTGGGTTAATTGCAAATGCAATTATTTCCTTGCGTGTGCTTGCATATCATTTCCACACGCAATTATGCCTTGGCACCTGGGTGGGGGCGCAGTCTCCAGACTAGCCCCTGCTATCTGGGCGCACACTGGGAGCCTGCACAACTTGCAGCCTTTCCAGACCGTGTTTGCTTTCCAGGCACAACACCGGGGCCGTAGGTGTTTGAGCCTCACCTCCTCCATCAACACATCCTTTTTAACCTGCAGACTTCTTTCCTCTGCTCTGCCTGGTCGGGGCCTCAGTTTCCGAGTCACTCTCCCAAAACCCTGGGCTGTGCATTGGGAAAACACAATCCACAGACACTTGCTCACCACATGCTGGGCCACTGGGACCCCAGAACCTCCGTGGACACTCGCTCCACCTGCTCCTTGCTACAAACAGGTCAGGTGCAGAGCTACCTGCACCAGGTCACTGCTGCCCTCAGGGGGTCTCCCATCAAGGGGAAGGAAAAGAGGATGGGGAGGCAGAAATAGACACTGAATATAAGAAAAGGGGAAAGTAATTCCCTATCACAGCTCCCTCCCAGGCCTATTAACTACTCCCCAGCCCCTTGGCTTGGGCGGTAGGAAACACTGCCCTGCACTAGGGCAGATGGGATCACTCCCAAATCACCCCCAGGTGCTTCACGGTCAATTAGAGGCAGGCGCAGAGCAAGGGAGAGAGGTTAAAGATTACGCAAAGGGCCAGGCCAGCGGCACAGCGGGGAGCTGCTCCGCTCATCTGTATCATAGACACTAATTTGGTTTAATTTACTTCAAAGACTTTCCTGTAGGCTGCAGCGTATGCAGGGTTAGGATGGCTTTTTCTCCAAAGAGGTTTGAAAGGCGGCAGGGCCCTTTCTCTTGAAAGCATCCCCGGGAGAGTGCTTTGGGTTTTGTTGTTTTGCTTTTTACAAGGCTTTCTCCAAAGGCAGATAAGAGGAAACCCTGGGAAATGAAAGCCAAAAAAAGTCAATGTGAAAGGAAACACAAGCGACAAAGACTGAAACGAAGCCACTAGAGCAGTTTAAAATAAAGCCTGTCTCCACCCAGCGCCATCGGAGGGGCAGTAAAACAGTCTTGCAAAGAGCAAGCCAAGGATTCCCTAGGAAAGCATGTCCTTTAGTGAAAGATAAAGATGTTTAATTACCCCCAGGAAGCACATAAAGGAGGGACAAGTCGATGCTTTTATCCTTTCATCAGCGCAGAGCGGCTGGTTTATTCTGGGGGGGTTGGTGGGAGGGAAACTCAAGCAAATCACCGCAGGGCACAAACGCAGGGCACGACGTGGGACCATCCGCGGACAGACATGGCTCTGCTTTCCCCAAGCCATTTCCACTGGCGACAGAATTGCCACCCCTGCTCAGTCAGTATCCTTGGTGCCTCACCTGAGCTGTCCAGCATCCGAGGGGTCTTCCCAGGTTGGCTGGCTCCTCTTCCCATGGGCACAAGGGTAGCAGTGCTCCGAGAATTAAGAAAGAACCCCAAATTCCCAAAACATTACTAAAATGCTCTGCTTGCCACCTAAGAGAGCCTTTAAAACAGCCCTTTGCTGCTTGGAGCTGGTGGCAATGACCAATTTCACAGGAATGTGGCAGGGGAAGGGAGGAGAAGCCAGAACTAGGGACATTGGGTCTCTCACTTGTTCTTGGTGAGTGTCTATAGTGGAGCTGAGCTTTCCAGGGGTGAAACTTGCTTTTAATATCTTATCTTCTCCCCATCAAAAAGGAGTCTTTTAAATAAAATAAATAAATATATAAATAAATAAAAACAGGTTTAGATAAGAAAAAGAGAAAATAACCTAGGTCTGACCGGTTCTCCTGGGTCAAGTGGCACTCCACTCCCCAGCCTGGGCAAGTGGCAGCCTCCGACATTGGGACAAGACCCATCAAACACCTCTCGAGGTCTCTGCAGCGTCTTCTGACTCCGAGCAGGGGACTCGAGCTCTTGCCTGCCCTGAGTGAGCGCTCAGCACCGGGGCTGGCGAGGCAGCTCCCAGCACCGCCCCGCACTGCGTGACAGCCGGGGCGACCTCCCTGCGAAGGGAGCGCGCGGGAGGCAGCGCTCTCTAAACCACGCGCACGGGAGAGGTGTTCAGGGGCGCTAAATAATTACAGGGGTAAGAAGTTGACCAAAGGAGAATAGGAGGTCAATGCTGGAGGTCAGAGACAAGAGGGAGAGGTCTGAGGGCACCCTTTGGGATCAGGGTGATGGAGACACGGGAGGGCTCGAGGTGGGTAATGGGATGCAGAGCTGTCCAATTGCCCCTCGCCAGCTCCGAGGCTGTGGGGCAAATCAGAGACTGGGGACGGGCAGTGTCCTGAGGAGACAGAGCCCCAGGCTTGGCCTGGAGAGTCTTGTTCTCTTTCTAGCAGGCTCAGGACAAAGAGAAAACAAAAAAGCAAACAAACAAAAAGCTATGATGTCTTGGTAGCATCTCAAAGCTGGCAGAGACTACTTCAGCCAAGACCTTTACATAGTCAAGCCAAGCCAAGTCAAGCCATAGCCAAGATCTAAATATACCTTCACTAACCATATCCAATCTTCAACTCATTTGGGGAAACCCAACCAGATGCACTCCTGTGCTTGGGAGTTTGACTGGAGTGGTCTGGAGTGGCTGCTTTCATTCAGGCTCCAACTGTGAGTTTTATTATTATTTTATTTTATTTTATTTTATTTTATTTTATTTTATTTTATTTTATTTTATTTTATTTTATTTTATTTTAT
>JAVCKT010017032.1:0-18002 GCA_032273925.1 Rhynchotus rufescens
AGCTTGGAGAGCAGGATACGAACAGAAATAAGAGTGAACACCTTGTTTTGTGCTTTTCAGGTACATCAACAGTTCAAAATGACTTGGATTCTGTGGTAATTTCATTCCAAACTTTCCTTGATGGTAACAGGATTAGAATTTGTTGTACTCATTAGTGTGAATTTTCTAGTCACTTCTTAAACTGGATAATTATATTCGTAAAATACACATAAAGAGAAGCCATTCAAAATACAGCCTTCTAGCTCTATTCTGAAGCTTTTTATAAAATATTTAAAAAATATATTACTTTTCTTAGAAGTGTCTACTCATGGTTTAGTGCAGGTTTAAATTTTCTTATTTACTCTTTCTATGCTTAACAACAGCCTTGCTGCAACACTACAGGTCCTTAAAAATTTAATAACTATAATCTATATCAATTTAATTTAGCACATTGTTTGTAGAAATGTATCATTTGCAGCTTTAGCTCAGCTGGTGAAGCCCAGCACAAAGAAGCAGATGAAAAGGAAAGCTGCTATCGTGTAGCATCTGATGGTTTGCTTATGCACAGGGATACTTAGCATGAGGCCTGCCTGAATCAGTCTATAGGCAGAGACCTCTTATTCTAGGACTGAGGAAAGAAGCCAATGCTCTGTCCGTATTGGTTTGCTCCAAGTTCAAAGGCATTGATTCCAAAATAAATATATTAATTTATGGGTTTAGATGGAGAATGCGACATTTTAGATTTATGTGGTACCTTAAAGCGAATTAATTTTCAAGTGTAGACAAGCTCTATGCACTTGGAGGCTGACTTATAATTAGTATGGCTGACAGCATCAGCACCAAGCGGGTTTATCTTAATGACAGAAGCTAAACTTCATTAAGTTTTCCGGGCAGCATAAGAAAATGCAAATAAGACAGAGCCCCTGAAAGGGCTTGCGAGTACCCCTGTCATTTCTATTTCCAACGTGATTTTTTTTCAGTCATAATCCCATTGGCTTCCTCTCGTTTTCGCGTGTCAGCCGCCTTCATGGCTTGGAAGCCTCCCCAGACGTGTCAGCGGTACCTCCGCGCCTCGCGGTGACGGCGGCAGAAGGTGACACTGTTGCTGTGAACCACGTAGAGCCACGACCCCGAGGCTCCCTCGGGACGGGCGCAGTTGGGGAGCACCAAATGCCTCTGCAAGGAGGGAATTTTTAGGGGCTGCAGTTTGAAGCTGCAGCCTCCCAGGGTTTGGGTCCTGGTGCTCAGGACGCTGCAGTCTTCCTAGGCTTGAGAACAGGCCAGTTGTCGTAACAGAAGGAACTGAGGTCTTTAAGCTGGAGGTGTTTGCTAAACTGTTATGGCTGAAGAAAATGGAGAAATGGGCTCGCTCAGGCTTTGCACCATGCTTAGATAGGATGGTTCAGGTAAAGGTGAGGCTGCATCCCCAATTCCTGCCCCTTCCAACCAAACACCAATGTGCAGCTGTGGCTGATGCAGCCCTGGTCATGAAATAAAGTGTATTTCTGAGAGATAAGGATGCTGGCTTGAGATCAGTGGTAACATACGCTCCTCATCTTGGAAATTAGTTTGCCCCTGACTGCAAAGACAACAAGAAGATGGTCACGGTCTTTTTTTCTTTCTTTCTTTTTTTTTTTTTTTTTTTTTTTTTCCCCCTGTGTTAACCACTACCTGCTTATTCAGAAAGCTAAAAACCAAAGTGGCAGTGGTGACATGGAGAACTGTGGAGCTGGAGAGCACTCAGCTGCTGTAAGAGCAGGGTATCACCCTTGCTTTGCATACAGAAGCTGCTGGCACCTGCAGCTAGGAGGAAAAGCTCTTCCCTTTAACTCCCTATCTGGGCTGTGACTTATTTTACCTTATGCTACTAGGCAATAGTTGTTGGGGAGGAAAAATGCATCAAGAAATTTGGCGCCAGTTATTTTTTGGTTCTGTGAGAAGGGACAGATTCTTGCTAACACTTCCCCACCTCTCCTGTGCTCCTTTGCACTCTCAGGACCGCTGTAAAAGCCAGCGTCAAGCTTCTGTAATTCCCCGCTCCAGGGAATATCAGAGCCAGAAGAAAAATCCACTTTGCAGGGCAAAAAGTCAGTATGTTGTTTAAAGAAAAAAAAAATAAAGGAGGTAGAAGGGGATAATATGTTTAACAGTCATTTTATTACAAATGTGATTTACAGTGACAGTATGTTAAATTTCCTAGTCAACAGGGCCCAATTCAGTACAATTTGTGGCAAAAGAAAACAGATGCAATTCTGTCTGCAGCTTCACACATCTGCTCTGCAAGCCACTCTTCCTCCTATAATTCTCCAGGAGGGATACAATAAAAATGATATAAAATTTTATTGTGTTAGTGGCAGTAGCATTAGAGTGAGGAGGCAGAAAGCCTACCCAGAGGCTGGACCTCTCCTGTCTTTTAGAGCAGAGTAAATGGCTAAGCTGTTGCAGGTAACAGCAATTCTAAAGTGGGAAAAGGCAGAATTCATTTTGGAAGATTTAGCATGTTGAAGCAGATGACATAAAATCAGATGGTGGGAAAGCTAATAAAAGCTATAGACAAAAAAGTACAAGAGCAAGGATAGAAACAAAATGTTGAGATAAATTTAGAGAGAAAGAGGAGGGGGGGGAAAAAGGAAAAAAATATGGAAAAAATGTGCGTGTGTGTGATCTGCTTGGTTTTGCTCTTGTGCTTTATACTGTCAAAGTTTAGATCAGCATTAATTTGCTCCAAGCCATTCTGGGGAGGCTGTTGTAAAACCAGTTTCTTTTCACCTCATCTGATAAACAGACCTCTGGCATAGGGGAAAAAAAAAAAAAAAAAAAAGAGCTTGAACCCCAGAAGCTTGTCTGTACAGGAGCACACAGGAAACCATACTAGTGTGTAAAGCAGATGAAATTAAAATAGTTTGCCTTATGGGAATTTCATTTAGAATTCAAATGGCCCCATCTTGAAGCTAGAGCAAAATAAAGCGAAGTAAAATGAAATGCTACAGTCAATAGAGTGGAGCGAGATGCTTAGCAGATAGGGATGCTGGGCCTAGGTGGTGGTTTCTGTTTCATCATGACCCATAGCTCCAAATTATTTCATAATATGTTAATCTGCAAACTGCCGTCTAGCCTGAATGGAATAAAAATACTGTATTTCCCAGTAGAAATGCAGTGTAACAATTTTGGAGAGACTAATATCAAAGGACAATTTACAGCACATAGGGATTGAAAGGTGGATGTTTAGTTGCATTAGTGAACCGAAGAGGGATGTAGAAACCCACTTTTTAGGCAGGCTTCTAAATCTTTTCCTGGAGAGAAGGATTTAGCTGTTTGTCTTTTTCTCACTAAAGGACAAAGATAATGTGCCATTTGGGTTTCAGGTTCACCAGCCGCAATACTTTACATCTGGATTTTAATAGTATATATATATATAAAATACATATATTTTATAGTAGACTGGCTTTTGCGCACTCTCAGGATTCTGCTTAGAAAAATGGCTGGGCTGAATAGCGACGGATATGTCTGTTATCTACTGTAAAGTCTGTGAGGCCATGCTTATAGTAAGGCAATTATTTAAATAAACCATCACCACCTATATGAGATTACTGGCCCTGTAACTTTAGGAGGAAATGTAATAACATCATCTGTCCATCTGAGACTATATTTTTTGGCAATTTTTTTTTTTTTTTTTTTTGTGTGATTATCTAACTTTCCTAGCCCCTCACTCAAGATCAGTTTTTTAAAAAGCCCATTCTTTCTAGGAGCTCAGCCCTTCTGCAGTCAAATCTGACATATCACAAAATGCTTGCGTTGCTTGGAAGTCTTGGCTTCGCATTCCAACCTCTGAGGTTTGGGATTGAATTCAAACAGCAGGGAAGACCAGCTCAGGTTCCCAGGTCTCTGTCAGCGGAGGGGCTGGACTGGAGACTTCTGCTAGTAACATTGCTCATCTCTGTTTTCATAGGGGAAGACAGTGAGAGGGGATGAGGTGATCCCAGCAGTATTTTTTTTTCTCTTCTTTCTTGTTTACACCAATTAATTTTATGCTTTGAAGAAAGGGAACACAGATGGAGATGGTGGCAACTGTATTATAAATTTAATATCCACGGTACCCAAATTCCTTCTTTTTCGTGATAGCTAAAAATGCTCAGACAATGCCCAGCATCTCCCTGAGAGCCTGGTTCAGTGAGCCTCTGGCTCCTATAAATTCCCTGCATTACACAGATACACAGTCTCTGAGGATGAGCTGTTACTGGCACCAGGGCAGGCATGAAGTTCAGACTCGCTAAATCTCACAGTGAATCTGGGGATCTGATAAAGCTAATATCACTCTTTGAAGGTGATGTGTTCTCCAGGTGATAAGGGACATCCCTCTCCCGGTGAGGAGAACAGAAAAGCAGTTTTCAGTAGAGAAATGGCTGAAGCAGTTCAGAAGAGTTTTAGGGAGGGTTATACAGATATAGGTTCTTTAGTGCTGAATCCTGGAGATTCTCTCTTCGCCGATTGCTGAGTATGAAATAAATTGCCACAAAAGAGTAGGCTGGATCACATCTGGAGTCCCTGAAAAATGTCCTGGCTGCAGTGACAGTCCTAGCTGCCAAGGCCCTTGTTTGTTAGCGGCTCAGACACAGATACTGTGTGATTAATTAGCTCCCATCCAGATCCTGTGAAGATAACAGGCTTTTAGAAGCACTGGTAACAGTAATGACTGTGGAAATCACTGGATAGACTTGTGGAAACGCACGCAGAGCTGTGTGGAGAGGATGGCCTCGCTGCCCAGCTCCCTCTCCTGCCCCAGGACCTTGAGCAAGATGGCCACCAGTCCCACTCAAAATGGCCACCAGTCCCACTCAAAATGGCCACCAGTCCCACTCAAAATGGCTGCTGCCACCTCTCCTCACCATCCCTGGAGCACTGTCTGGGCTGCAGCATGTCTGCACCTTGGCTCTAACAAAATGGTGCCTTTGGGGGCTTTTGTGCCCTTCTTGCAGTCCCTGGGGTGTGAAATCTGTGTGAGGGGTCTGTGGACGTCTCCCTGCTGCATTCTGACTCCTTAGGAATAACCAGGGTGTGTGCATGTGCCCTGCTGGGGCCTTTCCTAGTGCCGCGTAACTAGGGAATCCTGGGCCATGCTTTTTCCCAGATTTTTGTTCTGAAGCATGGGAGCAGCAAGCAACAGTCCTTCTCTGTTGCTCCAGGGTGGTTGTAGGGCTGAAGCACTCTGTGAAAGTCTTTCCTGCCACCTGGGCCCAGGACATAGCTCTCTCTTTTCATATGGTGTTTTTAACATGCTTCTGCACCTGCAAGAAAGGAATTTCCAAGCAGGGATTAAAGAGTTCAGCACGCATCCATAAGGATGCTTCAATAAGGAAAGCACATCTTCCTCTCTGTACCTCCTTCCTCTGTTGCACATAAATAAGTACAAGGTTGTGGAACATGTGTTTTTGCAGAATACAGTGTTATTTATGAATGGAAAGGCTCTTTCTACATAAAATTTCTCTAACAAGGTGTATGTGGGGAGGTTGCAAACCCTGCGTTTAACCCCATAGATTTGTTAAAGTAGCCTGAATACATCCTGGAAAACAGCAGATCAGCTCACTTTGTGTTTCAGTTAGTTTACTTAATTTGATTAAGATAAATTGATTCAGAAGTGATGAGAAATTAGAATGGCTTTTGCTATGGGAAATGGATTTCCAACTGCGTTTGAAAATAAATCCACACTGAAATATGGCGCAATTTAAGACTAAACGAAAGGTTTTGAAATGTCCACATATTGCCTTTCAAAACTTTCATTTGAAATGAATTCATTTAATTTACTTAATTTAGTTTTCAAAATGAAGTTACCCCTGTTCATGAGAACACATTAAAATACTGTATTTTGGTGTAAGCAGGATATGCTCCTGCACCTGTTGGAACAGTAGCAGCAACTTGTGGAAAATGTAGTTCCTTTCTATAGGCACAGGAGTATAGCCAGACAGACAAGGTTTAGTGCTGTAATATACTAATACCTTGGTTTTGCCATGCAAACCAAATATTGCAATGCTGACGTGACTTGAGCAGAGTCAAAATATGTTGATCTTGCTTCCCAAACCAAATGCAGACATTTTGAAAGAGCATGCACTTTACGTACTTTGATTCCATTTTTTTTTTTTTTTTTTCCTTTGGAAATGTATTTCATTAGAATATTGCTGAGCTTTTTCAGCTTTCAGCCAAGATTTGAAAAAGCACCAAATAAAAGCTTCAAAACATCACTCACTAGATAAGACCACAGCTTTTTGGTGTTCTTCTGAATAAATAAGCCATCAGGTAGAGCTGTTATGCAGAAAACAAACCTTTCAACATTCATCTTCTGCTGTCAAGTTAGAAAATATTTGAGAAAATGTTCTGCCAGATAAATAAAGCACTCTGTGTTTTAAAGTGATCCAAAAGGATAAATAGACAAATAAAATGGGTAAATATTGAAGAACAATGTTGTGAGTTCTGTACAAATGTACAAGAAAAAGCCAATAGCGATAACATTATGGTGGCAAATATACTTCAACAGTATTTCTGCAGCAGTATTTCTGATAATGTTATGACCTATTCCCTTACCTTCTCAGTATATTGTGCAATATAGTAAGATAAATTGAAGGATAGTAGAGCCCCTGGAAACCAGCTGGGTGGAGAGGCTACATGAACATAGAACTTGCACAAGAAATACAGAGTAAAGGGCCTAAATCCTTACAGTTTAGTTTAAGATTTTGAACCCTAAAATGCCAAAGAGATTGACTACTGGAGCCTCCATTTTTTACACTCAGCAGTTCAGTTCAACATTTCAGATATTTTATGTATTAACAACATTGAGAGATGAAACTGTGATTTGGCCTTCTCTGAAGAAAAGTCTGTTTGCTAATCACTGAGGATGATCCAACTGGAGCATTTGAACGCCCTCAGCATGCCAGTGTGTTCCTACGCAGAAATCTGGAATAGATTTTTGGAAGACTATAACTTCAGATAAACATAGCAGGTGTCATTTCAAGCTAGTCTAAACTTCTCTAACCCTGCTCAAGTGAGAAGAACAGAGTCCATAGATTTATATGAGGTGATGATTGTTTATTTTCACTTTGTGTTAAAAATTAGGCTGAAAATCAGGTTAATAATTCTGAATGATTTTTTTCCCCCTTCAGTTCCCATTCATTCATTCATGGCTGAGTAAATGTTTTTCTTGATTAAAAGACCACACTGTGTGTCAGAATAAAATATACTTTTTGCAGATTTGCTTTACCTATAATGCTGAATTCACTCTTGTGTCAATTTCCTCATATTTTTCATGGTTCAAAGACCTGAAAAAAAAAAAAAAAAAACATTTAAAAGGAGCATCTTGTAGAAATCCTGTTAGCAGAAAATAATGCAAAGAACAAGCCTGTTCTGGAGACCATGAAGTGCTATCTTCCATAAGAATAATCCTCCATAAACTGTCTGATAGCCTGAAGCCCATTCTTTACGGACATGTGAATGATTGCCACAGTGAAGAACATGCATATATTAAATTAAAGGTGTGAATTTTAAATTTTTATTTTTATGCAGTAATGCATTAAATCCAGTACTTGCTTCACTTACTGTCAGCAAAAGCTTTAGGCACCCTTGTAGCATGGTAACCAATGGCATTAAACACACAGTTGTTGTTCTGTGGTAGATGACAGCAGAGCTTTGCATTAATATCCAACTGTTATTAATAACACTAATAGAATCCCTCAGTGAAATGGTGAATTTTACAAAAGAGTTATCGTTTTTGAATAATGTAGGCTGGGTGTTTTGTTGACTAATACAGCATTGGAGATAGCTAGCCATAGGTGCGTCACTAGTAATAATAAATATCCTAAGGCTTTATCAAATTCAACCTTTGTTGCTCTGTGCTTGGATTCTGAATCATAGCTGCTACCACAAGACAGATAAATAATTGTGGGATTAACAGCAAATACATTCTGCACGTGTGCTGTAGACAGTACAGCTGATCTCAAGGAAAGAGCAAAGTAATCTGGTTTATGCTTCAGAACTGGGAGGGAGCTTTATAATCCTGTGGGACACCAAATCCTGGAACTTTGCTCTTTTCCTACAAAATGATTAGACATATTTTACTATAGATTTACCTTTGTTTTTTGCAGTCACAATCATTGAGTTCTTGACATAAACAGTGAGACAGAAAGGAATGTAGAATTCATTTCTTCCATCCTTTTTCTGACCGAAGTCTTCCACATAATGTTGGGTAAGTTGTAGTGATGTGCTTAGCATCTCAGAGAGGTGCAGAACTTGCAAGAAACTACAGAGTAATACAGGAAAACCTTGTGTTTGGAAACACCCTCATCCATAGACCCTCCTGCACATTGTATGTTATTTTCTGCTGTGCATATCCTGCACTCCATCTCAGCTAGAAAGTTCAAAATAAAAAGATAAGCATAAACCTATTAATGGGACTGAATAAGCTCCCAGGATTTAAGGCGGAACATGAAAGAAAAGACAGCCCTCTCCTTTGCTCACTTAGTTTCTCGTTGACTTGCCAAGACTGACTCAGGGGTCATTGCATCAGAGAAAAGACAGCAATGTGGCAAAGCAATACAAATTTCTCGCCTGTAGCAGGCAAGAGCCTCATATACAGGTAAAACTTTCCATCCTATTTCATTGAGTCATGCTGTAATAAGTGACAGTGTCAAATTATATTGTCTATAATATAAGGTCATATTGCAGGAGTCTTGTGGTTAATACGAACCACAAATCACTGCCCAGGTGAAAAAGCTTAGCAAAGAGAGATCATAAAAGTCACCCAAACTGAGTGAGGAAATGGAGAAGGCTGGGCTTTTAAATACAGAAAAGCTCTTATCACGAGCTGACTGGCTGAGAATAAACACATTCCACTTTTAAACTGGGGTCTTTTTCTAGGTGATATTTCTCTTTGTGTCGTGCAGTCACCATAAGGCAGAGAGCATTAATTCTCAGGATATCTACACACTAATGATTTGCGCAGAGAATGTTACCGCCAAGAACGGGATTTTTTCAAAAGCACTAGACCTAAGCTATGCTAAATCATGATCACAAGGCTTTTTAGGAGCTTTTGAAAATCCCAGCTAAAGGAGTTTTTTGTTTTGTTGTAAGCAAAGATAGGAAGCCAAAGTTACCCACTGGATTGGTGGGGTGTCTTTCAGCATGCTGCACATCCAGCAGTTTTCCTGCTAACAAGAGAAATGGATATACTAGGCACTTGAAGCAGTTGTGGCATCACCTAATCCTAAAGCTGTTTCTCTTGATCGCAAGTATTTAGGTTGTGTTTATAGTTGGCTGAGTCAGCTGCTGTTGTGAAAGGAAGGGATGTTTGTGAGTGCCTGGTGAGTGTGGGCTGGTTGGGATGTATTGGGATGTAACTCTCTCTCCCTCTGAGAGAGTTAATGAAGCAAATCTCATAGGTGGCTGTGGTGGCCACAGAACTTGGTCTGGATCTCCCCAGGTCCAGGTGCTGGCGTGCTCTGTCCTGTCAAGGGATGCAATTTTAGTGGCAAAGCAAACCCAATAGAGTATAAAATAAAGTAATAAGGACCCAAAGGAATTGCCTGGAAGATGGTGATGGGATGGGGGTGCAGAATAATAGTTTGAAATTTAAGTGCCAAAATCCTGTGCCAGACACTGTCAGGCAGAAGAATCTTTAGTGATGAGACCCTGGACCATGGATGTTTCACACAACACAGAGACAGCCCCAGGACTCCCAACTGATCCACCTTTTAGTTCTAGTCCAAAGGCAGGTCTGTATTGAGATCCTGCCCAATTACGTGCATTGTATTATGCATTTTATTAACTACTCTCTAGTAGTAACTAACTGTTCTGTGGTTACTGCAATGCACAAGGATGGCCACTGATATAAGTGCCTAGAGAAGCAGATAGGTGTTTTAAGTAACACACTGGAGAATGAGACACCTCGTACTTGCGGGGCGTGTGCTTTGCAGATAAGATATTTATACAACCTATTTCCAAATGCTTAAAAGAAAAAAATCTAAAATAGCAAGATACGTCAAGTTCCCTGGGATTTACGGCAGCCTAATAACTATAATGAATGACTGTATTAGCACAGACGGAATGTGTATGGGAGTGATTAATAGATTTTTCTCAAAGTCATAGATAAAAATGAACAGCAGAAGAAATGAGAACCTTCCTATTAACCCTGTGGGAGCTCCTGTATTAATTGGCACATAATCAGGTACAGCTGCTAATAATCATGCAGATCTTTAAACTAACACATACAGCACTGCCAATAGAGACTTAAGAGCTGATATCAGGGAATATCCAAATGCTATTGGAAATCCTGTTCAGGTTGTTGGATGACAGTTGTATTTTCTTGTAAGCTTACAGATGGCTTATCCTGGTTCTGTTTATATCAAGATGTGACAATTCGGGATTCCCTCATCTTCCAGACATTCTCTTTACTTGCAGGTCTTTGAACAGTATCTGTCAGAAGATACTTTTTTTCTTTGTGTATCTTGATAATTTCAGTCTTCAGAGCAACTATTCATCTTGCTAACAAACTGAAGCTCCTGAGGAGGATCTCCTTTCTATGGATGTTGCTGTCTTCAGGTATAACAACATCCCAGCTGCCAGAGCTACTACGAGGTTATGCAAAAACAGGGAAGTTCAAAGGAAAGAAAAAGAAAAAAAACACAAACTTAAGCAGAAAATTAACCGTTTGTATAGCAACAAAAAGAATTAAGTTCTCAATTACAACCTTGGAAGCAAAGCTATTGGAAGCAAAGTTACACATGCAAGGAAAAAAAAAAGAATACTAGAAGCGTACAGTAACTCCCTCGTTCTAGCTGTCACTTAGGGCTTTTCTCTTTAGCTGTTGAAGCCAAGTGCTAATCAGCAGAACTTCCATTCTCTAAAGCTGCCTTTCCAAGTAGACGGTCATGCTGGTGATTCCACTGCCTTTAAACCTTGGGTTTTCTTGTCACTACCGAATGCAAACAAAGTTTCAAAGCATGTCTCAAGGACCTCTTTTTACTTGCTTAGGACCTCTTGTGATCCAGCAGTCTTGACATAGTTGTTACAGATTTCCAGTGAGGTGAATGAGCCTAATGAGGTATTTTTAACACAGAGCATGACAGCTTTGGTTTGTGAAGGTCACTGGATTGAGGAGTCTTACTTGTTCTCTTTAGATGGTTAGCTGAATTGCATTTAGAAATATATGTGTAATATTTTATTAATCCCATATGTCTCCTTTGCAAAATTTATGTCTTTTAGTTTAATGACCCTTTTAAAGTGTCCACATAAGGCATTTTGCTACATACTGGTCATTTTAGTGTTTGTTCTGCCAAAGGGAGCTATCCCAGGCAACTTGGATTGTGTTGCTTTAAGAATGGCTTTGGAGATTCACAAAACACTGTATGTTTTTTTCAATTTGTCAGAACCATGACAATTTCATGAGTGACTTCAAGAAACTAATCAAAGTTGCAGTTATTTCCTCTCTCCAAAATACATTTTTTTCTTCTTGACTTGGATGCTTCTCTTATGAATATTTGTAGAAGTGATATGGATTACAGAATGCGCTATTCTCTTAAGCATCTATTTGAGATGCTTCATTTTCTTCATCTCTGTAGCAAACTGAGTTTCTCTTCTCAAAGGAAAAAGGAAAGAGTAAATGAATAAACGTGGAGACCTGTGTGCTAGTGCTGGGTGTTGCTTGGTGACTAATACATCCACATTAGCCAAGCTGCTCTGGAGACACAGGTGGTTAGTAAATAGGGGCTTGAGAAACAAGAAGGAAGATGATGGAGAGACTGAGGTCAGAAGAGGAGGCAAAGTTGAAATAGTTAGTAAGATGTGGGCTAAAATCCTTGTTGTTTTCTTTGTGGGGTTTTTTTAATGTTTATGTCTCTTTTAACTATAATAATGATGAGTATCTTATTTTCCTCTTTTAAATGTCCTTCTTTGCTGTGTGGGTTGACCTATAGCTTTATAGCTTTCCATGACAGAAATGTGAGGTGTTTGGATGTTGGTTTTGCTTTTGTTATTGTTGTAAATGTGTTATCTTTGGCCGACTTTGTCCTGTTTTATGCACTTCAAAGGCACACAGTAAACAGCGTGTGAAATAAAATCAGAAGTGATTTTATTCCTGGCTGGTGATTTATACCAGTCTGCTGGTAGGTCTTGCAGAACCTGCGTGTTTTGTGGCCTATTAGCTGTGATTGTTGCTTGTGGTTCTTTACAAGCTCCTTCAGAACAAGCAAGGGCTGGGCAAAGCCCTGCACTATAATATATATACATACAAATACACACTTATTTGGAGCATCTTCTACTGTAATAACTGATGTGTACATTTGATTCTGTTTTGCTAGAATATGTAATTTCCTCTTTAAAGTGGGTAGTATTTCTTGTCTGTCTGTACGGGAATCACAACATCACATCTTTTTTTTTTTTTTTCCTCCTCCTTTCAGATTGAAAAACAGGAAAGTTTAGAAAAAAAAACCCAAGAATGAGGAAAAAATGCGAAGCTGAGGAAAGTTACAAAGTAAAAGAAACTGAGAGCTTTAAAGAAAGGAGGGGAGGGGATTGTCCTAGCATGGTGATTTCATTTTTAAACTCCTGTTATCTTGTAAAATGCTTTTGCCCATGTTATGTTTTGAGCTTACAAGATTTGGGCTTTTATTCATTTTTGAAAAATGCTGTGCTAAGTTAATAGGAACTATGAAGATGAGGGCACAAATCAATTATGGGGTACCTCTAGTGATCTCACAGCCAGACATGGCTATTTTGGCTGTGTCCTTTGCCTGCTTCTGCGTGGTTTGAGACAACAATTTGCAAAAGATGTTTCTATTTTAGAATTCGGCTGATTGCTTTGGGATTTTCTGGATATGCTGAAGATGTTTGTTGTGAGTTGTCATGCCTTTTCCGAAGGTATTTACCGTGCCCTCTTTGGGCTAGAGGGATTGCTGCTGGGCACTGAGGTATTTCCCTGAGGATGCAGTTTGTCTACATCCACATCATCTTTCCTAAAGATTAGTTTCATATTATAATCTACCGAGTAACTAAGCCCACATCTAGATGTCGAGATTGCAGCGGCAGCTTCGCATCGCAGACAAAATCCCATCAGAGCTGGAAATTGTTTTCTTTATGTGAGTGGCAAGGCAATTACCACGCTGAGTGACGTGCGGAAGGGAGTGCATTTGCACTAGAAGCTATAGCTGTGGCAGAAACTTCTGGCAGGAAAGCAGTGACTGACTGACATCCTTTGGCTTGTTATTATGGGCCTCGTGTAAATGAAGTAGAAGCAATGACTGTTACTGCGCTTCTAATCAACAAAGTGTTATGCAAGTAATTAGGTTTCAACTGCCTCGCATCTCCTTTCTAGGCATTAATTGGGGGAAGATATGCAGATTGCTGGTTAATAATAGAACAGTTATAGTTCTATAATCACTTTCTTCGTGTTCATCAATTTGTTTGATTGCTTGTGTGGCAAACATTTGATCCTGCATGTGTCTATTTAGCCATCACGCTGTTTTGTAAGCCTCATTGTTTATCAAGTTAGTGACATCTTAAAGTGCCGTGACTTGCAGAGCCTCGTAGCAGCAGATGTAGAATTTCATTTTGCAGAATTCGCAGGGTGGGTCTTTCAAAGAAAGCTCCAGATTGTCCAAGCCACATATGGATGTCAGCGATGAGAACAGCCTGAGCTGCCGGCTGAACCTATTTTAAGCTCCCACTCATGATTTCCAAATACAACCCTTTCTCAGAGAGCAGGCATAGAGAGTTTGGGAGAACTAAAGCTCTCATGAAGATAAATGCTCCAGAAATCTGCTTTGGCAAAAAATATTGATAATTATTATATTACCTGTTCATAGTGGTACAACTAAGATAGAAGCCATATGGGTTGGTACAAATAGATGATGGCAAATTGCAGAACATATGTGTAATATTTCCTTCCCTAAGAGCAGAAAGTCAGCAAAGGTATTGTTTGTACCTGGTGACTTAGGGCTCTCAAAGGAAAGGAAGCGTATGTGTATTGTATAGCAGCAGATGTGTGCTGTTATCTAATGCCCCAAGCGAGTCATTTTTTACTAGTCCTTGTGGCCATAAATGCCAAGTCTGAATTAATTTTCAGTAGGTGTTGCTTACATAGGATCAGTTCTACATTAAGGCAGTTTCCAGCTTGTTCTGCTCCCACTCATTTGCAGCTGTCTGGAATGTACCATCTGACCTTGTATTAATAAACTGTGAAGTTGGTTATTAAATTAGAAACCAAATGTGCATTTCCTGTGCCTGTACTTTAGTCAGTAGATCAGCCCTCCGCAGACAGTGTAGGGGTAGTGCTGTCCTCTGGATTTCTCCCAAGTAAATCTGCTACCTTCTTTCCTGGTAGACCAAAGATCAAGTGCTCCAAGAGAGAGTGAGTGAGAGTGAAAACCAGTCTTTTTATAAAAATAAACTGTGCTATTAGGCTTAACTGTACTACTTTCTTGCATCTCTTGAGGAAAGAGAAAACCACTTAGGAAAATCAGCTCACAGGAGTGTGAATGAGGTATTCAGTGAAAATCCTGGTGTATGTATTGTTTGTACTAAATGCTATTGTTTCTCGTAGCAGCTGATTGCAGGCTTGTAGATGAAGCCTCTGCATAGTTCTGTAGTGATTAGGTGAACATCATGCACAGGAGTTGCTAGTGTGAAGTTTTGTGCCTTTGTGATTGGATAGAGTTGCTGAATACAGCAGTTCAGCCTCCCTATCCATCAAGAAAAAAATGAATATGCTTAATACTGGCTCTCCTATGTTATATAGTCATACAAATAACTCTCCACAAGCTTGCACCCTTTTTTGCACCTCACAATATTCTTTGAAAGAGCATTAAACAGCTTCTGGACAGAAAGCTGGTCTTGAAATAAGAAACTGTGACCCTGTGTCAGAGTCTGCTTCTCTCTGCTTTCGTTTCTCTGACTTTTCACTAAATGGATTTTTTTTTTTCTTTTAATGTTGAACTACTCCTGGAATTCATGTGACAAAATGCATTTGGATTTTCCACGTTAAGCGATGGCTTGGGAGAGGGTTCAGTAGCAGAGCTTCTTCTTGAAAGCCAGCTGCTTACCAGAAGCTAATAATTTGCAAATTTGCAGCAGCCAGTAGAAGCACTCACTGATACCACAAAAAAGCATCTGAAAACCTGATGTACAGGACAGTCACATGTGCGAGTTTTACCTTGATAAGCCCAGAGTAATGCTTTTCAGGGGATGAAATTTATTTCTGTGTCCTCCTGCATTTGCAGTCTTGGGCATCTGTACACATGCATAGCACTTCTATGTGCTCAGTTGGCAAGCGGGCTAAAGAGGTACTTGTGTTTTGTGCATGTAGAGCTCTCTGTAATTAACCATTGCACATGGCATGAAATGCTTATGTATATAAACTAGAAACAACTTCCTAATCTACCTTAGAGAAGTGTATGTAGAGGAACTAGTCTCAAACACTTCAGATAGACCCAAGAGGGTTTTGTGTGTGAATGTTTTTGTTTGTTTTCCATCTTATCTTTTCTCTAAGGAATTGATGCATTATATACTGTGAATCTTCTCTAATTTAATCTCACTTCTCTCTCTTTGATCCACCTGTTGGTTTTCTTTCATTAAATACTTAATGTTATTTATTATTATCTTTCCTCATTTTTTTCTTTAAGTTCATCAAATCCAGTTATCCAGTTTTGTAGGCCATGCTTTCTACATCTCCGATTATCTCCCTACTCTCCTCTGCACTTTCTTCATTTGAGACAAATACCTCTCAGTGAAAAAGTCCAGAGAGTGGTATTTGAAATGGAAGCTGTAAAGACATCTTTCATGAAGGTCTTTAAATGTGAATTTTATTTATTACAAATACTTAAATCGATGCATGGGTTAAAGTGACTTTATGCAACTGTTTGTAATTAAAGGGAGTTAGATCTTGCAAGAGCAGTCTTATTCAAAGGTTTCCTAAATTAGTCATCACTAAGTCTTGGCCTTCAATTAAGTATAGCATTAGGAACTTTTCATGAAGATGTAGATGATGCTGAGTATGATTATAAGGCATGCTTTACCATCATCACTGTTATAAAGTCTCAGTGCCTGAACAATTTTGTGACATCCAAAATAACATTCTCAAAGGTGGGAAGGTGCTGCTCTACCTTGGGAGCTGACTTCTCTTTTAACTGAGATACTAAAGTCAGCTCAAAGTACTGGCTGTGAGGAAACCGCTGCCTTAAAAAGACATTTCAGCCAACCTCCTGTTGACTAGAAAATGAGCCTTGAGGAATTGTGATCCTAGCTGAAACACACCCCTCGTTATCTACGGAAAATGAGAGTCTCAGACCCTCATTTGTCTGTACATGGAAACTCTATCATGTGGAAACTCTGCACCACAAGTCACTGGACTATCCTTTCTACACTAAATCAAGGCAAATTATGATTGAGCAATGATCTTTTTACACAGTGATGCTCTGTAAAAAGACAATTAAAAAAAAAAATAAAAAAAAGAATCAACTGAAAGCCAAGAAAATGAAGGCTATGGTAGGTCTTCTGATGAGTATTGAAGAATGAATTAACCTCAGCAGGCACTCCTGTATTAAGATGGGGAAAAAACTATTAACAAATAGTCTGACCAAAACTAAAAATTTTCATTATTATGAAAGGCACTAGTATTGAAAACACTAGAGCTAAAGGCACTGATTCTCAGCATGTAGCGCTAAAGAAAATTAAAAAATAATCTGACTGGTAGCAGCTGGCTGTAACTTTTAGAGCCAATAAGCCTGAGCATCTTCTCTCTCTCTTTGTCCTTGCATTTAGCTGATACTATACAGTTTATTTGTAATAAAGCAAACCCAGGCTACTATGCTCTTAAAATATCTTTTTCCCCTCATCTCAGTAATGCAGGAAGAAGCTGCCTGTACCTTGTTCTGGTAAAGGTAGGAAACACTGTTCCATTTCTGTACTTACATTCCTTGACAAAGTGAAAAATCAATATTTACATCTAAATGTCCTGGATATATTTAGCTTCTCCAGGCTATGCTGGAACACGATCAGATATCCCCAAGTGAAAGAGGCCCAGTAAATATTAAATATCCATGTGATTCCATAAAAACTAATGAAAACGCTTATCCTTCGCTTTCTCTCAAGATTTCTGTTCTCTCCTTGCTTTTCCGAATCACTTTTCTCTGACTCCTGAAACGGTTCTTTGGTGTCATGCAACTTGCCTGCAGTTCAAAATGAAGAAGACATCTTCAAATAGTAAGAGACTTGTGCTAAGACCACATGAGATATCAACTGCAACAGCAATATGAAGAAATTATTTTTATTGTCAAGACCTATTTTAACAGTTCATTTTAAAGAAAATAAGCTTCTTTCTTTTTTGCACTCTGCATACCTAGAAATTTCAGAACCTAGAAGAAAAATCATTTTTTTTTTCCAGGCAGCTGGTCTTTCTCCTCCTTTACCATAAATGCTGAGCTGCCGTCCCCAATAGATGTGTGAATGCGTTCTAGTTATGACTACAAAAGAGACATCCTTGTTTTAGTAGTTAATTGCACACTTTTGTGTACCATTAGAAATGTGGATATTCTCTTGTAACATTTCCCCTTCCTCTCTGAAACTGCAAATTGATTTATATCAGCTGAGGAGAGTCCAGGAAGGGATTTTTTCTGACCTATCTTCATTAAATATTCTTGAGGGTTTAGTGGTTTATAAGCTAGTGCAGAGCCTCTGCACTGGCATGAGTAGATTCCTAGGAAATGAATCAGTAGGCAGCAGTGATTTTTAAAAGATATAGAACAAGTATAACACTTGTTTATTCCAGCAAAGTATCTGTTGGAAGTTTCATATCTTCAGATCTCTAGACAATGAAAAAAATCTCTAGCAGTTTTCTTGAAACATACCTTGAGTTTTCAGTAATGCTGTGGAATTTTGTTAGGCTGAAGTTGATCAGGAATGTGCTTTTCAACTTCAAGACAAGCTACAAAAGGAAGGGATAGGGGAGAAGTTTTTTTTTTTTTTTTTTTTTTTTTTTTTTTTTTTTTTAA
>JAVCKT010017033.1:0-10747 GCA_032273925.1 Rhynchotus rufescens
TTGGGAGGAGAAATACGTTTATTGGAACTCCATATTGGATGGCACCCGAGGTCATTGCTTGTGAGGAGAACCCAGACTCCACGTATGACTACAGAGTAAGCACTACAGCTCTGCGGAGGGTGGCAAAGCTTGCAGGTTGCTGCCGCAGAAATCCTTTTCAATAACTGAACTCGAAGTTCAAACTTCCTTCCTTTTAAACTGCGATAGCATTGCAACTGTGCAAATAGAAGTATTTGTAGTGTGTGGGTGGTTGCTTTTTGTTTTCTTCTTTTCTTTTTCTAAGAATGGAGTTTCACTATGACTACCTTAGTGAATTGTTAATATGTGAAATGCGCATCTGTGAGCTCCCATTCAATGAAAAAGTGCAATATTGTGACATAAGGAGATTGCTGGTCAGAATGGAAGAGAAAAGGTAAACTTTGGAAGAACACTTAAGAATAAGGCTAGTTTGGCTGGCTGGGTACTGCATTCCTCTGACAGAGCTGTTTTACCCTGTATTCAGCTGTAAATCCTGAATTAGCAATATTTTGTTTCATGGTGCTCAGATATGAGCATTTTAACAGGTTTCCCATCCCAGAATGACTTCCAGTTGTTCACAGTGCAGGGCAGCTGAGGGTGGCCAGCACCTCTGGGCATCATCTCCCTTCCAGGCTGCACAGTTCCTGCTCATAGCCTGGAACCTCTCAGCTCCAGTCCCTTAATCAACTTTGTGACCCTTTACAGGGCATGTTCCAGTCCCTCTTTACTTTCCACATGCTGGGGAGCCCGGTCCTGGATTCAGCATTCCCAATGGGCTCTATCCAATGCCAAGCAGGGGGAAGAATCTCCTCTCTTGACCTACTGGCATCACTCTTCTAGTGCAGCCTAGTCTTCACTGCCCATCTTCTGTGCAGAAAAGATCAAGTAAATAAATTTGCCTTATCTGTTATTGCATATCCTTATGGCTGCACTGGTTAAGGAGTCCCTGAGCTGCTTTTTGCTCTTTATGAGTGTTCAGGAAATAGTTTCTGTATCCTTATGAGGTGACCTAGTGTTCCGCAGCCTGCATGCCAATGGCAGCTCTACAAAGTCTTTCTGGTTCTTCTTCTACCTGTTGTGATAGTCTAATGTTTCTCTAAAGGAGCTTATGTATTCTTTGTCCTCTGGCCTGTTCCCAGGAGTGTCGTCAGTCTACGTTCACCATGCGAGCTGTTTTTCAGGGATGACTTCCTGGGCAGCTGCTCTCTCCAGACCTTCTCTTACTTTGGATGATTTGTTGCCACTTTGAATCTTTAATTCTAATTGTGGTTTCAGAAAACTTCCATTTTCTACGGAACCAGAGGCTGCAATTCTCAGTTGCTAAGATCTTTTGTGCTGCATTGGCAGCGTGAAGTTACACTGTGTGAATGGCAGTCATGACCAAAGAATGTTCTTGGATTTTATTTTATTTTTCATACCATATAAATCTATGCAGAAGCCTCAAGAAATGAATCTCTTCATTCTCTGTCCTCTTCTGTTGTTTTTTTTTTTTCCCCCAGAATGTCTTCTTTTCAAACTACATAAGCGTTAGGGAATATGCACCCTTAATTTTTGAGGTTTCCTTGCCTTGAATAATGAGCATGGTTCATCTACCTGCATTTGTCTTGATCTCTGCTGGTGAATGAATACCCCAAGTTGTAGTTTAAACTGATCAACAGAGGGCTTTGGAAGGGCTCATGTGGACAGTGCTGTGACTGAGAACGTGGCAAGGTTCTGGCCTTTTTTTAATATAGATTTACAATGGATATGATGAGAAGAGCAGAAGGAAGCTGTTCTTTGTGTCTGTCTTTGTAAAATCTTTCTGGCCAATGGGCAAAAAATGATAAAAATGATAACAAATGAGTAAAAAGAGATATGCCTATGTACCTCTATAGAGGTGGACCTTTACAGGCACAGCTGTCATTTTCCCATTTCATCTGATTGTCCCTCACACTTAGAAACCCCAAGCCAAATTCTCTGTAACCTGCTTGTTCCTCCCATTTTTTCAGAGTACTTCCACGTGATAGTCGTTCTTGTCACATTTCTTTAGAAGACTTTCTCTTCTTTGTTTAATTACAAGTAATATTCTGAATCTATTAATTTCTACCAGTTTTGTTCTCAGATTCCTCCCCAAACTATAAAATAAACTGTTTTTCAGCTTGCTTAAAGCATTTCAGAGCAGTAGGACTGAGAAGGCACTGCTAGTAATGTTATAGGGAGTCAAATCTGATATGAGCCATTGTTGTCATATATACAGTACTGTATACAGTTTATGTCATATATACAGTATATACAGTACTGTATACAGTTTATGCAGTATAAATACATCCTCATGTTCTTTGGGTGGTATCTCTTCTAATTTTTGAAGACTTGCCTTCTGTCTACCAGTGTCTCTCTCAAAAAGTAATTTTAGAGAAACCCCACATGTTTATTTTGTCATATGTCTTTCATCTGGCTACATTTAGACCCAGAAACAGAGAAGTGATGCAGGTGAGTGATCCGATGATGCCTATGAAGATTTTCCATCACTTGTAGTGGTCCCAGTTTACCTTCTGTAACCAAAGCCAGGCCCTTGGCATCCAGGGAAGCTCCTAAAGGAAACTCCAGCCTAGGATGACTGAGCTCATATATATTAAGGCATAAACCTGACTGCCCAATTGTGCTCTCCTTTCATGTGCTCAAAAACATGGAGATTGTAGATAAGAAAAAGTCAGACCTTGGACCTGTCTGTAATTTCTACTCTATCAGTGTAGAAACTCAGTAATAACTGCTCTGAAATAAGCATTAAGACCAGACTTTTACTGACCTAGAGCAAGGGTGCAAGGGAGGTTCTATCTCACTGCTTTGTGACAAGGTTTACCCACCTAATATGTATTTCAAACAGTGTCAGCTATATTCTTTTGTTTTTGAAGGTAAGAAGGTGCAGTTTGCATCCTGCTGCTTAAATGATGAACCAGCTCTTCTGTGTTTCATGGGAAGTGAAAAGGAAAGCTTTGGACTATTAGCACATTTCCTAAAAATTCAGTAGGGAGAGGGAGGGAGCAGAATATAGGTCACTTCAGTGTAAGAATGACATGATCCAGAAGAAATCTAGGAAAGCGTAATAATAGTTAAAAACAAAGCAAAACTTAAATGCTGCTAGTTGCCACGCGTGCTGTTTGTTTCCCTGCAGAGTGACCTGTGGTCCCTGGGAATCACTGCGATTGAAATGGCTGAAGGAGCTCCTCGTAAGCCGTGTGGGATTGGGGAATGGGGCATTTCTAAGCTTCCTGAGCACGTGCTGTATTCAAATAGCTCTTGCTTGGCTAACATGCAGATATATCAAGTTCTGGCTGTATCTTTCCAAATAGTCTGTGACTTTCTCCCTTGTGTGCCTTTGCTTTCCTCTACCCCTCGAGTCTTGGCTTCGCATTTTCATGCTTTGCCTTCACTTCTTAGGGAAATGATAAGTTTTTCCTAGAGCCCTGATTAGTGTCACTTTGTACATCACTGCATATGGATTCAGATAAGCAGAAGTGATTGATGTATTAGCAGAAATATTTGACATGAAAGACTCTATTTTTTTATTTTTTATCTTTTTAAGACTAAAAACTAAAGCAGTGGGGGAAGCTAGGCCCAACGGTTAGGCTTTTTCCTCTGAGGATGTCTTGATTTGTCCCTTTTTTATTTGCTCATGGACTCGCTTGGGTCTGTGACCACGTCTTCAGTCTCAGATTGCCCTGATTTGGAAGCAGACACTGCTGTCCCCCCAGGAGGGAGACCCTGGCGGTGCCATCAGGTGCTGATGTTGGTTAATGTTTAGGTTATTTATCTGGATCATACACCAGATAAGGTTTATAGCATAGTAAGATAGTTCTGTGTTTTGATCCCAAATTTAGTAAGCTGTAGCGCGTAGCTATATTAGATTTAGGTTTATTAAGGTAAAAATACTCTTTTATATTACAAGAGAGGTGAGGGTTCTCATAACCCACTGAAGCCTTGTAGATATAAAAAATACAAGGAAAATTGCAATTGTTCTTGCCATGCAACAAATAGCTTTCTTTTGACTAAATCCTGGTTAATTGGCAATACCAATGTATTGTCATGAACGAGTTCTTGCACCCTGAGTCTTTATTTCTTGGCTGTAGCACGTGCGATGGGGAGAGCCTGTGTGAGGCATGCTGAGCCTGGGGCTGTTTGCAGAGGGCAGGAGCTGCCCTGGTGGGGTTGAAGAAGTGGGAGGCATGTGGTGGAGGTGGCCCCTTCTCTTTAATGGCTTGTGGTTTCTCTTGCAGCCCTGTGTGACATGCACCCCATGCGAGCGCTCTTCCTCATCCCCCGGAACCCACCTCCAAAACTGAAATCCAGAAAATGGTAAAAAGAAGTGCTGAGTGTGTTCTTGCAGCTGTGGGTTTAGGAGGATTTTTGAGCTCCAGGGACCCTGATCTTGTCCAATCCTGCTCTGAGCTGCAGGGTTTTTCCTACAGTGTTTGTGGTGCTGGGTAGGCTGCTTGTGCACATTAGGTTACCTTTGGGAAGGAACCTGGTTCTTTTTTAACTTCGGCATTGCAGGCAATACAAGTGGCTAGACTTATGTGGGTGCCTGAAATGTAGCCACAGGCAAGGCTTAGATGGGGCTGTTCTGGGGTCACTGTTTTGTCAGAACTCTTAGTGACTTTGGGGGTTTAAGGGTAGTCATTGTAACATAAGGGGAGTTAATTTCTCTTTTAAACTTGAAATACAAGGAAAATCTTGGCCACTGGAAGGATAGGGGTACTTTTTGAAAGAGTTGTCATGTTGGCCAGATTGTGATTATATTGAAACTAGTGTAAATTCCATTGAAATGGGGCTGATGTGGAGTTCTCTCCATTCTCAGCACTGCATCTAGTGCAGAAGGAACCCATGCAAATCTGGTGCTGTGGGTCATTTGCGGATAGTCCCTGGCACTCAGGAGGAAAAGGACATTTATTTTCTCCTATTTTTCTAACTTTTTCAGGTCAAAGAAATTCCTTAACTTTGTTGAAAGCTGCCTTGTTAAAAATTACTTGCACCGTCCGTCCACGGAGACCTTGCTTAAGCATTCCTTCATCCGAGACATGCAGAATGAACGGCAAGTGCGCATCATGCTGAAAGACCACCTGGACAGGACCAGGAAGAAAAGAGGAGAAAAGGGTAAAGGGGCAAAAAAAGACATAAAAAGCATGCAGACAGTGGGCCCTCCTATTAGTTTTGGCAGCTAAGGACAAGGTGGATGTTACTAAAATAAATACTGGCATTGATGGTGGTGGGGGCACGTTGAAAATCTTTTTATCAAACCCAGATTATTAATGGTGTTTAAATGCTGAAGTCTTTGGAGCCTGCCTGATACTGATTTCACCAAAAATAACCTTAATGCTAATGTGATCAGGGAGTCCAAGTAAAAGCAATGCCTTTAATCTTTTGAATGTCTAAATAGTGTAGAGCAAGCCTTTCCTAGTCTCTTAGTTCATCCATCTACCCACTGTCCCCTTAATTTACCTACTGCATCTCTGTGTAATTTTAGCTTGTGAGATCTTTGAGGACAGAAAAGCTTTTTGTGGTAGAGTGCACGAAAGAGGCCTTGAGAAGGCCTCCGAGTTGCAGCGAGGTACAAATGGGTATAATGAGTCATCTGCCTTATAGGGCAGCTGAAGGAGAAGGAAGCATCTGAGTTTGCTGCAAACGCTAGCCTTATTATTCAGAGCAGAGCCTGGGAGAAGGAATATTGGAGTGGTATAAATGCCTGCACGCTGCCCACTAATTGCTGTGCAAAGTGGAGAAGGAGCCATAGCCTCTTGACCCCTTGTTTTTCCTGCCCTCTCTCGCCCTCTTCACTTAGTCTATATGATACCTGCAGGAGAGGTGCTGTGAAGATTGACTGTAAGGGCAGACCTGGAAAGCTCTGAAAAGTTGGGAGTAATGTATAAACTCTTTAAGTATTGATTTGTCAACTGTACTATTGTTATCTAAAATGAAACTGCTGTTTGCAGTGCAGATTTCCTGACTCAAATAATAATAGTAAACACAATGATGGCTTTAAGCTCTCAAAGCACGTTTGAAAGGAAAGGCAACTTATCAGAGGTTTTCACAAATGCACTTAAAGGGAAAAACGTAATAATCATGATCAGCTAATGCTAGATAGTTGTATTTAGATTTGAAAAGTGCTGTTTTTAATCTGGGTTTACTGAAGGCCTCACCCATAGAACAGGTATACAGTAGCAGAGAGAGACAGTATAAGTCCCCTATGTCCCATCTTGATTTAATTCTGGAGGAGCCTCTCTGCTAATATTGTTATGGAAGTTGGATTTTTCTGCCGGTTTAATTTAGTTCACATTATGAAAATGAGTTAGATTCACAAAACTCTGGTAGCCAGTCACAGAGTAGTGATTTTAGATGGAGTGCAAAGAGGGGCTGCCCACTGAAACGTTAGCTGAGCTGGGTTCTGTATTACTTACCTTGATATCTTATACTATGTTCCCTTAGCCTCCTTGTGCAACCAGTGGCTCCTAAACTCCTGTGAGCTGCTTGTAACTCAGAAGGAAAGCTTGAAGTTCAAGCTAAATGTCTGTAAATGACACCATCCGTCCCTGGCGTTTACATGTTGTTCTCTTTTTTTAGAAGAGACAGACTATGATTACAGTGGAAGTGAGGAGGAAGATGATGAGCTGAATGAAGATGAAGGAGAGCCAAGGTGAATTTTTTTGCTGGAATATAAAATTTGCCTAGCTGAGCTGTTCTCCTTGCAGGCAGCTCTCCTTAGATTGACTGTCACAACTTTCCCTCAATCCCTCATCTCCTGTATTTCCTCCATTGTTTTAACTGTTTTGTAGCTATTGAGTATAACTGCTGAGTGTAAGGTGTCAATAATAAAACTGCTTTCCCTGTAGTAGGGAGGAAAATGTAAAATGAAGGAGCCAGCAATCAGCTTCAGGCTGGTTTGTAGCACAGTAAATGCAGATATATTGCCAACACACTGGAGATTTGTTGGAGCATTTTAATTTGCTAACACAAGACAGCAAGAATTCCCAGTGTGCATTGTACTTTGCTTTAATGTTATGTTTAGTCATATAGAAACTTTCCTTTTGTTTCAGCTCCATAGTTAATCTCCCAGGAGAGTCAACTCTCCGTCGGGAATTTCTGCGGCTGCAGCAAGAGAACAAAAACCGCTCTGACCCTCATCGCCAGCAGCAGCAGCTGAAGGACCAGGAGAAATACAAGAAGCAGCTGCTGACCGAGCGGCAGAAGCGAATCGAGCAGCCGAAAGAGCAGAGGAGGCGGCTGGAAGATGTAGGAACTGGCTTATATTGTTATTCCACATCCCCTCCCAAATAAGAAAGATGTGTCGAGAGAAAGCAGGCTTTGAAGGGCAAGCGAGCTGTGCTAAACTGTCAGTACAACCTGTACTGTGGTCCTTAGCCTTGGGAGAACTCTTGTCACTTCTGGATGGAGTGATGTTAAATGATTTTAAAAGTTAAATGATTTCTCCCTGTTGTCAGCCTGCCTGGATCTTTGGGAGCAGATCACAACAGTGTTTCATTGAAGCGTGCTCTGTGGTGGAGATCCACGCTAGTGACATGAGAAATCCCATTTTCTTTCTCATGTGCACTGCCCGATTCTGAATCTGTCCTTTTGATCCACAGTCCTGGCCATGCATCTTTTTAAGGTGTTACAGGATAGCTGCCACCTTACCTGCCTGATACCCTGTGCTGTTACAGACACTAAATCACAGGCATGTCTCTTATCCTGAGCATCTGATGATGTTCCAGCATGGACAAACCCCACAAAACTGGTGTTGTTGAGGTCTAATGCTGCTCCAGCAAAACTGGGGGATTTCGGTGAAACCCTTCCTTCTCAAAATGACAGGAAGGTATTTGTCACTAGATTAGCTGCCAGCCACCACAGAAAATTCCTGTGTTCACTGAAATTAATGGCTTTGACTGCCAAAAGGGCAAAGATTTTTACGTTTGACAGTCATTGTGGTGGCAGTTTGTGACTGTCTGCTCTTGCTGTGGTGGGTATGAGGTATCCTCTAGTGCTGAGTGTGTATCAGGAAAAGGACCTTGTGGTTAATGAGTACCAGCATAAAGTGGGTACAGAAATAAAGCACGAGCACCCTTGTTTCCTGGCCCTTATCCAGCATCAAAGGCGAGAGCAGGAGCTCCGGAGGCAGCAGGAGTGTGAGCAGAGGTGGCCAGAGGCTAAGGCTGTTCAGCGAGCGGAGGACAAAAGGACTGTGGAAGATGACCAGTGCATGGTGGAAGGCCAAGGAAGATCAGAAAAGAAGCAGGTATAAAATGAGTGTTTATTGACAGCCATTCCTGTAGTTGGTGTTCTCCATTGCCTGAGCATATTCCCGTCCTCTGAGTCACAGACCAGAGGGGGATTTTTAAAAATGTATTTACTGCCTCTTGTTCTCCCCCTCACCCTTCCTTTGAATTACTTGCCTGTTACTGAGTCATGCTCTTATCTACAGCAATGGCACTTCCTCTCCCATGAGTATGGTACTTTCATCCCTGTTGTTTCTCCTTGCTGCACTGGTCTTCAGTTGCTTCAGTTTGATTTAAAACATCTTTATACTGAATGCTTCCAGCATCAGTTCAACTTAAGCTTAAACCTCCAGTATCTCTAGTTTGTCTCTGGGTTATAACCAGGAGCATCTCTCTTTCAAAAATGAACATGAATGCTGAAGTCTTGTTGTCAAGTTACTTTGGCCACATTGTTTTCCTACTATTTTGGCACACAAATGGATTTATAATCAGATAGAAGTGTAGAGTGTTTGATAAGGCCCTCTGCTTTTAAGAAAGGTGAAGAATAAAACATGATTTTCTGCTGTGTTTGAGGGGAGTAAAAACAAAAAAAGTCAAACTGTTGTGTCAAGCTTGTCTTTCAGAAGCCAAACAAGATCTGTTTAGGGTAATTTTGTGTTCCCTATTGCTTAGGAGTCTGGCTCTTCAGTCCCTGCTGAAATTCTGCTCACTTTTCTCCCTTAAAATAACCGAGCTGGTATTTCCAGTAGACTTGTTTGTCTTCCAAGAGATTTCTCCCTTTGAAGCTCAATGCTTTTTCTTTACTTCCAGAAAAAGCTGGAAGACATGCAGCAGCACAACAAGAAGGTGCATCGAACACTCCCCAAAGATCAGACACAGCTGCTGTCTCTCCAGCATGACCACAAGCAGAAAAAGAAGGAGCCTCCCAAGGGTTCAGTTGCAGCAGCACATCCTCCAGCAGGCAGCACAAGCAAGGAGGTACCGTCTTGTGCAAACCAGCATTTTGTCCCAGGCTTGCTTAGCCCACTGTTACCGTATTGTGAACAGCTAGGAGTCCATTTCACATATCCTACCTCTCGGTTCCAAGTGTAATTTTTTACTACTTATTTATTATTCTTACATACGTCCAACTTGTGAGTGTAGTTCCACAGCTGATGGGACTGTTGTTTTCCTAAGCAAAAGACAGCTTGCAGGTCCCTCCTAGGAGGTAGCTGTGTGTTCCTAGAATGTTAGGTGTATTAGTGCTTCATAGCAAAGTACCTACCTAAAATACCCCAAAAAAGGCTTTTGGGAGAGACTGTGCATAGATGTGTGCAGAAGAAATGCAGCATGCTGCTTATTAATGTGTCTGGCTAAAGTCTCTAAGCAAGTCTCTAATCTTCTTTTCTTGGTGGCAGTTTGTGTGCATGTATTGCAACCAGATCTACAAGGTGAAAATTTCTATATTAATGAACAGTTAAACAGTTAATTGTTTTGCCACAATTGTTGAAATTATGCATTTTAATAACTGAATAGAATCTGCAAACAGTGCTAAGTTAAGCAGTGATATGAATTCACAAGACAAAAGATATCAAGTCTCTTGTTAGAGTAGCTGTCTTGTGAAAACAAGAGACTCTCTAATTCTGTTTGAAGTACAACTTAACTGGCTAATGAATACCTTAACTCTGAAGTTTATTGCACTGACTGATTAAACAAATCATTACAAAAATTTGAATTAGCTTTTTTTTTGAAACCGTTATTTATACAAACAGGAAGGGGTCAGGTTTTGTTTAACTTTGTTTTCTGGTTATATCTTATTCCAGCTAGGGAGTGAGTAGGGACTGGATAGAGAAGCAATCCTCTTAAGCTAAATAAGCACTAAGAAAAGCCAATAGAAATGGCTTCCTTGCTAGGCCTTGGGCCAGGGGGTGGAGATGGGCCAAGGGTCTATGGGAGAAGTTCATTAAACTTTCTTTTCTTCCTTGTAGCTAGAAGACAAAAGAACCACAAAATGTCAGCTCAAATACTCATTTCTAGTTATGGCATGTGTTGTAAATGATAGAAGAATTAAATGCATTATGGAATGTTTTTTATGTAGTCACTATTAACTTTTAATTTGTGGGTGAGATTAAAATATAGCTAGTTGCAGATAGGTCAGGCTCATTTGGAAGCAGGATACAAACAAAAGGAAAATCGTAGAGTCTTAAAGGTCCTTCCTGCCCTTCAGGTTCACAGCGCTATGTGGTTGTTCCTACAGCTCCCATAATATGCTCTGGTTTTGTGGACAAATTCTTTTAAAACATCCTTTATATAATCTCAAAACTTTTTGGAAGTTCTTCTACTAAAATTGTAATTAGTGGAAAAGGACTGCATTTTTTTGGTTGAAATTTGAGACTTTGAAACTATGTCAGCACTCATAGTTGTTCACAAGGATTCAGAAATGTTTAAAAATGTTGACCGTGACTGATCATAGATAACTCGGTGAATTTGATCCTGTCAATACTAAT
>JAVCKT010017034.1:0-13984 GCA_032273925.1 Rhynchotus rufescens
AAAAAATGGGTTTTAATTTTATATTTAATTTTTTTTTTTTTTTTTGTTTTTGGTTTTTTTTTTTTTTTTTTTTTTTTTGGTGTTAACATGCAACATGTCCCAAAACTGGGAGGGCTCTGCTCAAGCACCAGCTGGTCAGTGCCACCACCGGAGCTCTCCCTGCCTCCCTCTCACACACCACGCAGTGACTTCCAGCGGATGCACAAGGCTGACTCCTCTTCTGCTCCAAACACTCTCCTCCCTCCCTTGCTTGAGGAGGGGTTAGTGAGCGCGGGGTGTCCTTGGGGCTGCACCCCGAGCAGCAGCCTCCCACCCTTCCCTCTGCCTCCCTTGCCCACCCACAGCTCCGCTCACCGCAGCACTGCCTGCTCCAACCGCTCCGTGCCTGCTGCGGGCATTCGTGGTCTCCCCTTCAGCTCCAACATGGTCTTCACCAAAATACTTCTCTATGCTCACAGAGCGCACAGCTTGTAACCCCAGCCTTCTTTATGCTGTTTTGCCTTTTTTTTTTCCTCTTGAAACTCTCTCTCCATCTTTTGTCTGCACAACACCTAATGATTTCTTCAGCGAATACAGGCTAAATATAATCAGATTTTCTCTAGGTCTTCCCTTCCGTTTTCCATTCCCATCCGTCCTTTCAATGGGACTGAAGTTTTTCATTTTTCTTCATACTTCACCCCCAATTTTCTCTAGTAACTCTCTCCCCTCATTATCTCCATCTCCCCATCAGCCTCTAACATCTTTCCAGTTCCTCCTCCTCTCTTCTCTAAATACATCCAGCTTACCTCCAAAATAATACATATATATCCCAGAGAAAAAGCTTAGAAATAGCCAATACTCCTGCTTCATCTTAAACCCACTGACCCCACACTTCTCAGTGGCCTTCCCTCCTTGGCCTTGGCTTCTCATGATTTACAAGTCCAGCAGTTTTGTAAAGCTGTTTCTAACACTTGGCATTTGTCATCCATCCATCTAAGTCTCACTTGAGCTCTCATTTTACATCATTTCTCTTCCCAGTGAATGGATTTGCTCTGACCTCACTCATTAATAATAATGCTTTAAAAATCATTTTGCTTGCTTTTGGCTTTGGTCTTGCCCCCCTATCCCTCGTGTTCGGTAACTTGCTTCCCTGTCTCTATTGTATCCAATTCTGTATGAATAGAAATTTTGGAGAAAATGTGTACTACCTGCAGAAGTCTGAGGCATTTCTGCAGCAGTAAAAAAGGTGGAAATTATCCAAAACTGAGTCGGTAGCAGCTAATTTATTCATTTTATGATGTGCACCTGTAATTCTGATTAACATTAACAGGAATTTTACACACGGCAAGGCCCCACAGTCTCTTCAGTTGTCATGTGCTGTGGGCAAAGAAGTCTCCTCTTTGCAATAGCTAATTGAGAAAGGCCTCACGATGCAGGTAAATCCCAGACCTAATGCAAAGTACTCTGACAATCCTTCTGCATTACCAGTCTCTTCTGCTGCACCACAAATCATTGCCATTCTTTGACATTTACATAAAAATATAAAATAAGTGGCACTAAAAGCAATAATGCAAGTAATGAAAAGTTCATGTTTAAAAGTGTCTGGAGTTGTAAGTTTGTTTCCTTTTCAATTTAATACAGTCAATAACAAAAGAAAAGGATGCCTTGGGGTTCCATCCTTGAAAATCAAAATTGGGCAGCGTTACAGCAGCAATCCCTGATGCTCTACTCAAGCAGAGCCACAGTATAGACCCTCAACAGCTTCAACGCAAGTTCTTTTGTTTTATTTATTAGTAAATAACAGCCAACAACAGAAATTGTAAAAAGAATTATATGGTCAATTGTACTTTCTCCTTACGTACAAATAAAATCAGTCTAATAGTATCTGTTTATCTCCGGTAGTTATAAAGTACCTCTCAGCATTATGTTTTAGCTTCAGACAGCAATTAAGTCTTCCTCAATGTGCAACTAAGCCAGCTCTAATTAAAGTCAATGGGAGCTTTTCCACTTAATGGCTGTTGGTTGAGGCCCAAAAGTAATTGCCCAAAGAGCACTGTACGTCACTTATGGATAAATTGACTCCTCCTCTGAATCAAATATTGGGAATGCGCCATGAACTTCTCATTTCATAACTGTTGGCTGAGGGCAGATGCCCACATGATCCCTAAAATCTTTTGATAAACAGTGAAATGATTGTGTGTAAAGAGCCTAATCCTTCTCCCATCAAAAGAGATGGTGAAACTCCAAAAAAAGGAAGATACAGCCGAAAATGCATCTACTAGTCACAGTATTTTTAGTGTCTAGCACTGAGAAGTATCAACTGGCATTATTATCCATCAAATGCTCACTGCTTTTCCCAATAGCAGATCCCAAAATCTTTAATCAGGACTCTGCCTATCCCAATAGCAGTTTTTAAAGATCCAGCTTGTGTTAAAGTGAGTTATGGCCATCCTCAGCTTTTTTCCTTAAGTCAATTCAATGAATAGGCTAGCATCACACCCTAACATAGATCGAATAAAAAAGAAAGAATAAATTAGGCTAGAAAACAATTTTGGCTTCAATTTTCTCAGAGAAATTATGAGACTTGAGAGGCTCCCTTTTAAAGTGAATATAATTCAGCCACCAAAGTTTTCTATTTTTCCTGAGCTGCTGGACCAAAGCTCTCCTGGAAGGGTCATCCCTGATAAATATGCCAAATTAACAGCAGTTTAACAATACAAAGATTGGGAAATTTCTCGGGCATATGCTCCCAAACTGAAGTCATCACTACATACAAAATTCACTGCATCTATCAATGGTTTCTTTTAATAGCTAATCACAGACGCTATTAAAAAAGCATTCTCTTTCAGCCAGAACAGTTCTTTGGATTTTTTTTAATTCTTTTTCACTGAATTAAAGAACCTTTTCTGCCTAAGAAGTATTTATGCATATTAATCAAGTCATCTCCTGATCAACTTTTGATAAAATACACTGGTTTGGCTCCTCTCTTCATTGGATTTTTCACTGGAGATATTCCCACGCCTCAAACACACACATGTGGTCTTTCCTACATGATTTAACATTTTACAACATTCCTTAAGGAGGGTGAGGGCAGTGACATGCACACATGAACTGCTTGCTGTCACACGGCATGGGACCCCAATTAGAGATTATCTCAACTGGTGACAGCTTCACACAACGTTTTCCAAGCAAGGAATCATTCTGTACTCACCCCATAAAACACGCACGTCAGCAACAAAGATTCTCTTCTTTCAAAGCTTGGCTCGCTTTAGTGATCCGGCTTAAGGAGCAACACAACCAAGACCTGTAAAGACATGAGAGAAGAGCTGAGCTTGCCATCCATAGACATGAGTTTCAATCTCACTTTTTCACAGAAAAGTAGAAGTACAAGAAGTTGTGGCCTCGATTAAGGCTTTGCTGAGCTGACCAGGGCAGTTCGCTGCTCTTTGACAAGGAGGCAGAAGCAGCCAACAGAGAAGTGATGTGGAAACAAACCCGAGGTGAGACCCTCGTGGCTGCCCACAGGGGCCACCCAGGCGGATGGAGGTGCCCGCCTGGCTCTTGGCAAGAGGCCCAGCAGCTCTCACCTTTCCAAGCAACAGCCAAACAATTAGGAGCAGTTAGCACCTCTGTGGAGGTTAGGCTGGGCGCTCTCCAAATGCCTGTCCATTAGGGCAGGCTACACATGTTTGCAGCTTGCAGCTAGTTAACTGGTTATTAATTCAATTATAAATGGCATTAAAAGCAAAGAGAGAGAAATTCCATTAAGTGCAGACAACGGGTGGCACATACACATGTGCCCCCGAACTGCCCCACAGCCACCCAAGCTGCTGCTGCGCTCACCCTCCTCCTCCGCATGCTCATTGACAGCACTGCATAAAGGAACATTTTTTGTAAGGCAAAGCACAGCTGAAAAGAGAAGTCACGGAAATATGCATTTCTTCCTGACCCAAGTACACCCAAGTAGAGTTTTTTTGCCCCAGTCACTCCCCCATCCCTGCGTTTGCATCCAGCCTGGTGAGAGCCGGATGGCGGCAGATGGAGGCGCTCAAAGCCTTGGTGGCTCCATGCAGACACTCGAAGCCTTGGTGGCTCTATACCAGCGTGAGGGATCCACACATGGTTACATTAAGCCCTACCATTGCCTTCCCCAATTACAGTCTCATTCAAGCCCCTGTGGACAGCAGGTGCCCTTTTTAGCATCAGATGCAAGGGTACCATGTAGACAGTGCAACGTTATGCAGATGGCATGAAAAAAACATCATCTTGTGCTGCTGCTTCCGAATGAGTGTTACTCGTGTGACATTTTGGACATGATCGCGGGATAACATCAGCTTAACGACTAATTAGTGAATTTCTGAAGGAGTAACATGGCAGCGCATTAGCTACCCTGTCACATCAGAGGCAGGCTGGGCTTCTCCTGCCACATCCCTCTCACCCATCGCCACCTTTGCGCTAGGGGAGGGGTAGGTTGCTTGTGTTTCTGCAACCTCCTTACCTTCACAAACACCACACAAGAAAAGTGGGTAATAAGTGTTCACAGCAGAAAACAAGAACGGGCTGTGGAATCATCTTAGACCCAGATATTCTCTCAGTTCTGATAAACGGCTCCGTCTTTGCTCCCCAGCTCCCAGGAAGAGGAGCCGGAGCGGATCCCGGCGCTGCCTTCCCGGGCGCTGTCCCCACCACCTCCGCGCGGTGGATCCGCTCCAGGCTGGTGACAACGCGGCTGTCATCGCGTCAGCTCCAGCTCCTGCTTTGCTCCGCGAGCAGCAAGTGAGCATATTACGTTAATTGTTTTGGCAGCCAAAGAAAAATAAGGACACCCACATCCCGAACACAGACGTTCTCATTACAGCTGAAGTTCCGTGGAACCAAGCCACTTTTTCCACCCTTCCGAGTTGCTTGCTAGACATGGTTGTGTCCCCAACAATTCATTTTCTATTTATCAAAAGCGAGCAATAAAAGAGGCCTTTGGAAGAGGCTCACTGAGTATTTCAGCAGTTAGCACATCTGGCTTATCAGAGAACAAATCAGCACTTTTAGCACTCCAACCTTTTTTGTTTTGCCAGGACAAATTGCTGTGACAGAACTTAGAGGGCCAGCAATTCAACCATTTGGAAAAACAGCAGTTTTCCCCATTTTTGGATTAAGCCACTAAGCCAGTGGGTTCAGACGCAATGTAATAATTAGTGAATCACAGCAGTGATTTTCCCATGCTCCACTAACAGTGCTGCTGGATACCACCCATCTCCACTGCTGGGCACCGGTTGCTCAAGAAAACTGGGAAAAGAAAATGACCCCTCAGAAGAAATAAATAATTCAGGGATCTAAACCTCCCAAGGAGCGGGGAAACACCCGCTGCCGCCCACGATAGCTGCCTCCTCGTCAGGTGTGGTGTTTATCATTTATTTAATACACGCTGCCATGGCCCGAAGCAAGAAGAGTTTAAAAATAATGTCAGCCGACAAAGGATCATACTCAGTCATCTACCTAAGCTTGTTGTTCTGCCCAAGGCAAAAACCTGTGTGATGCATCCAGGGCAGTTCTATTATTTATGCAAGGAAGTGTCTATCAAAGGCAGGCTGCAAAGGCCCTACTCCCTGGCGGAGGGTGGGAAGAATCATGTCTAATAACTGGAGGTTTCCTTTCAAGATTTCAGAAATTCTCATTTAAAAGTACCTGAAGCGAAGTCTAAACAGGGAATGATAAGGGAAATAATTGGTGTAGCAATTCGGGCCCCATGTCCTGTTTCTGATAGGAAGCACAATAAGCCGTGTTGTATTAAAGATTAGGACAATAGTGCAAAGCGGCCCAGCAACACAGCAGCACAATAGCTAGTCAAGATAGAGCTGGCATTAACGCAGCGTTTCCTGATCGCTGTCAGCCACTTGCACAGCAAGTCCTTCACATGTATTCTCTTATTTAATTTTCTTGACTTTAAAAGAAGCTTTGAAGGACCAGGTTGAGAAGTTATTAGCTCAAGAGACCAAAGTGACCATCCTCTTTCAACTTCTCTGTTGTCTTCTCTTTGCATGTTTCCGTCTAGAATTCTTCCTGTACCTGTCTTAATATCCCACCTCCTCACATTATCACCTCCTTTCCTCTTCCGCAGTTCTAATCTTTATTCTCTCCTTATGCCTCCTTTGCTGCCCCGTACTCTGTTTCTCCCCTTACAGAATCCTTCCCGCTCTGCACTTCCTTCCCCGTGTTTTCCTGACACATCAGATTTACTCACGTCTACCAAATACTTGGACAACTCCAGAGCAAGGCAGGACTGACACCTTCGCTCCTGCACTGGAGCTCAGGGAAGCTCGAGCAAAGAATTCCCATTCTGCAGTGGAATTGCTGAAAGAGCTGGACTAGGGCTTTGCCTGTCCTGCTGAAGGGAAAGTGGTGAAGGGAAGACAGCAACGCAGACCAATCACACACTGAATTTAAGTTGTTTAGGTCCTTGAGTTAGTTAAGGTAGATCAGAGATGGTCAGTGAGGGATGAGGGAACCTGCTGTAGGTCCTTCACATCCCCCTGCTCTTGCCTAGGGAATCCACCCCCAGCAACTTGTTAGTTCTTTTGTTTTGAAGCACTGTTCATCCTTTCTGGTCTACTGCCCAATGACAGAGCTTCTCCACAAAGACTTTTATACCGTGACATATCAACATATCACAGCAATGCATCTCAAGTATGAATACATACATTTGCTAATAACCCCTCCAGTGTCATAACAGTACATTTAAAAACATGCAAATGTAGTTTGATCAGCAGCAGAACGGAAACCTTTAATGCTTCAACAATTTCCTTTCTTCTTCCTCATCACCCATGAGAAAGCAGCAAGCTAAGTGGAGTCTTCTTCACTTTTAATTGCTTACTCTGATTTGTTAAACACAAGAAAAACTCCAGCACAAACCCATCTTTTTCTGATATAAGGAAAAAAAAACAGAAAAAAAACAAACAAATAACCCAAAAAAACCACAGTTACCAGTTTGCATGATTTTTTTTTTTTAAATAAGCTGCCAGGTATGTACAGTGATATCCTGAACAGAGTGCACTTTCTGTCTGCATAATAAAGGATTGCATGGCTTCATTTTGATTGCCTGGAATGAGAATGGAAATGTGTCAGGAATTAATGGGTTTATTCAGTCACAGTCATAACTTTGGACCTTTTCAAAGGCTTTTCTTCTTGAGTAGTTGTGCTGTTAAATTATCTTTCATTATTAATATAGCTCCTAATAGAAGCTAAGCCTAGCAAAATATTTCTTTTAATTTGCAACTAATGTGAAAAATTGACAAGTGTTTTGACAATATGTGCTGGCCCGTTTGAATGTAACAATTTGCTTCAATATTAGACCAAAGAATGTGCAAGTGATGATGGACAGGCAGAGCATAAGGATAAATGACAGACATGCGAGAGATTAATAGAGATAAAACTACCTCCTGACGGAAGAAAAAAAGTTTCATTCTGCTAATAACGCTCAAGCTACTATGTTTTAAATGGTGTCACTGTGTTTTCTCAGCATTAATTTCAGTCAAAAAGCGAACATGAAAAATCAGGCAATTCATTCAGATTACTGTCACCAATTCAGCAACCGCTTGGAACACAAACAAAAATGGGAAGATTTTCTCTAGAAAACCCAGAAGAAAACATATCAAAGAGCTCGAGCAACTGCTAAAACAAACAAAAGCCCCAACAACAGGGTTGTTTTAGCTCTTTTTCCCAGTGCAGATACAGTGCTCCCCCAACCCCACACTGCTTGCGCAGGCCTCTGCAAGGGGAGCCTCGCCTGGTCATGGACTTGCTCACAGCAAGGAAAAGAGCTGAGAGCATCTGGATGTGTCCAAGTCATGCCGAGAGCAAGGAACGTTAGAGAGAAAGGTTTGGAGACCTGCCACGGCTTCTCTTGGTCCTCCCTGAGGGGCTGGGCACATTCCCTGAAATGGCAGCACCGCGTTTCGGCAATCAGGTTTGCTGTTTTCGCTTTGGGCTTTCTGTGGCTTCACAGGGTTGTCCTCAGACAGGTAATCTTTTCTGAAACAAAGAGATGATTTCTCACAGCCAGAGAGAGACGTAATTGGGTTTACTAAGGATGGATTCTGCTACCTTATTCCACAGGCGGCAGAAGTCAGTAAGTGGATGAGGCCCAAGAAATGATTTATCACCTGAACGCAGGCTAATGGTGAGCACTGCGGCACGCGAGGCCGGCGAGCAAGGAGCAACGCGCGCGTGAAGTTCCTCCGGTGTGAGCAGCTCTTCATTTGTCAGAAATCAATTTCTGCTGCCATTCGGCTCACCCCTCGTCTAGCACTGCTGGCATTAACCCGAGGAGTGGCTAAGCCTTGAAAGCACCGATGACAACGGATGTGTCACGGGGATGGCACCTACTGACGTCAATAACGAATCCGACCTGCTGTCTTCAGGCGTTACCTAAATGTTTCCGGCACAATTTCCTCCCGAGCAGGACACGGAGTGCAGGATTCTAAACATTAGGCCCTGCTTTGCACAGATAACCAGCGACCTCCTGCCCGTGGCCTTTTCGTATTCCGCCCTCTTCCTCCTTTATAAACATGCTTCCTTACTAGGCGGGACTCAGTGCAATCTCAAAGCAGAGAAGCTGGGACTGTTACAGTGCCTGCTTTCAGCAAGAGCAGAGGTGTAAAAGAAACACCTATTCATTGCATGCAAAGTGTATGACCACAATTGCAGGACTTTATTGTAGGATCTAAGTTCTTTTTATTAATCCTGCAACAGATCAAAGAGTCTATGGAAGTGTGATAAGAAGTTCAAAACTTGCCCAGACAAAAGTTATTCCTCCGTTTCTGCAAATAGTCTATGATGTTGGCTGCAAGTGTTTGCATTTTCACCCTTGCTCCCCGGAGCGCAGGCACTATGTAGGGTCCATAAGCTACAGGAGCCACTTGCGCAGTGACTTAGGCAGTCATGAGAAAGGTCAGGCCTGCACACTGAGCCAGAGGAAAGGAGTGTTTATTTCCCTACTCCAAATGCAGCTCGCTTCCCTCCACCCTTGTCAAACTCAACACAAGATTATTCTGTTGAAAATAAGAGCCATTCATCCCCATTTCCCTACGACTAATATGTCCATGCATGCATGTACAAACTGCAGCACAGATCAAACTGAAATACTAGCAATATGAAGACTCATTCTCAAAGGCTGGCAATGCTTTTGGATGTCGTGCCCTTCGATACTTCAGTGACATGCACAAAAGAAAAACACTAATGTTATCTGCAATTATTATTCCATGATTATCCTTATTTGTATATACACTTGCACAGGCTTAACAAAAAGCAACAGTTTAATAATAGTACTTCTGTCAAAACAGAAAGATCTGAAGATCTTTGTGGCAAAAACAGTGCCACATTTTTTATTTTTTTTAAAGACAACATCAGACAAAACCATAAGAATTACTTTTTCTTAAGACCTCTCATGTCTTTTGGGAGATGTGCCAGGTTATTCATTCCACAGTTGAACAGCACAGAAGCGCTGCAGGTGGATTGCGTAGGACATCCATACCCACATATTTGTCGAAACCCTTAAGGGTTTTTTTTTTTTTTTTTTAACCTTCCATTTTCTATTTTTTGAAACTGCTTCAAAAGCCTCCTGCCACTCAAACACTTAGCAAAATGCAAGTTCCTCATAAGCCGCTTCAGCCTCTGCAAAACCCCGAGGTGTGGGGTAACTGAATTAGAGCTGGCGGAAGAAAAGCAAATAACCAGCACTGCAGGCCAGGGCTCATTACATTCAACACATTTCAGCCCTTTCTGTTTTTCCCCACTGAAAGAAATGTCTGGTTTGGAAAGCATAAAACAATTTTAATAGCCCTCAACCAGTTTAAAGGATTAATTTGACATGCGTCAGCATATAAACTATAGCAGCCTTTTTTATAATTACACTAAACTCACTTCACACACAAGAGCTACAAAAAAGTCACTTTTTAATTTTATTTTTTAAGTGAAATGTGTTTTTTAAGGCTCAAACTGTTTTGACAGCTTATCCGCTCTGAAAGTTTCTGTTGCTACAGATTCGCAGAGCTCAGGTCTCAGGTAGGGTCTGCAGTAAGATTCCCCCTTTCCTTGGTCTCTCACACTCAAATATCTTGAGAGCACCTAACAGATTTTACAAACATCTGTCACTTATGCAGCTGAGAGCCGAAAGGCCCAACCTACGCTGAAGGAGCAGGAGAAACAAGACCAGCACCATCCCCATCGCCAGGGACTGCGTCTGTTAGGGAAGGAAGGCAGAATTCAGTGATCACCGAAGTCAGCACCAGGCCGGGTTTCCAGGTTTATATTCCGACCAAATTCCAGCATTTGTAGTCATTTTTAGTAGTGTATTCCAGCAAAGGCACTAGCAGGTCTCAGTTCTATTTCCTATCAGGACCTGCTTTCTAAGACAGAAGGGATACAAAGCGACCTAATGAACTGCCTTGCCTCTCCAGAAGCCCTACGAAGATTGGTAGGCAAAGCAGTTTGGCAATTTAAAAAGTCATCATTGGCAGATGCAGCGCAATTCACTCCAGAAGGCAGCATTACGGACTGCTCTTTGGGTGCATCTGGGAAATACATGCCAGCTCCAACAGCCAACTGCTGTCTACTGTTTATAAAATCATTTTCTTAAAGAGGTTCTAGGGAATGGAACCAAAGTATCCCCTGAGGAGACCTGCTTACGCAATGGCCTCGGCCTCAACTGCAGACTCGCGGGCAAGAGCTCTGGGCATCACTGTGGACAGTCCATTAAAAACCTCTGTTCTGTGTAACAGCAGCCACACAAGTGCACACAAGGAAGCTTATATTGAAAATACAATAATGCAATTACACAAGTCAACGCTAGCAACATTGATCAGCACCAGAAATGGGTAATGAAAATGATGAGTGGCATGGAAGAAGGCTTTAAAAGACTAGGAGCTCATTTCCCTATGAGACAAGTAGATAAGGTCTGATACAAGAAAGGCACACAAAACGCTGCAGAGAGGCTGAACCAGACATTTTGTCTTCTTCTCGTAAGATGAATAAAGGTTCCAGAAAACTGGAAGGCAAAAATTTAAACCTGAGGAGCGAGTAGGTTTGCACAGTGCATGACGAACTGGCAGAGCTTATTTGCCACAAGAGAAACTTGCAGGCAAGAGCTTAGTAGGATTCAGAGAGGATTAGATAAACAGATAGGCAGCAAGGCAGTATCCTCAGTCTGGTTAAGCTTAAATAAGTAATTTTAAGGATGACATGTAAACCCTCGTGCAGATGCAAGTAGAAGCAGCACTGGGTTCACGGGAGCGCACACAGCCTGTGCCTGCCACTTACGGAGCAGAGTCCAGCTCCTTTGGCTGACCCAAAATATCTGACAGCTAACGGGATCCTTATGCAAAACCTGATACTTCCTTAATGCTGAAAGCCAAAGCACCAGAAACACCACCATAAAGAAGAAACCACAGGCTTTGTCTGCATTTATATCCATGCACATGGACACAGTAAGTTAGATGAGCTATTCCAGACTGCTGGAAACACTCCGCGATGAAGACTACAACAGAAGGACCCTAATGGTCCTGGCCAGCCTGACAGAGGAGTTTCTCCTTCGAAGCCTAGATGAAGGAGCGGATTCCACCCCGCCGCTCCATCGCGCCGCATCCACAGCGCCCACGTCACTCCCACAATCATCACCTCTGGCTTTCTGCAGCTTGTTCTCCAGTTATCACCAGAAAGAGGAAAACATGGTGCTACATGCTGCTTAATCAAGCTTAAAAACTAATATTAAAAAAAGATTTTTGCATAGAAGCCATAGAGACTGATACTTATGACGCTTATTCCCATCTGTCCGCATTCCAGGGTAAGATTAGCTTATACCTCTCCCCACAAAAAAGAAAGAAAAACAGTGAACTTGTGTAGATTCCCTTTCTGCCAATGCATAATTATAAAACCATTACAGTCAAAAGAAAGGAGTTCACTACAGTAACATCTTGTGTGTCCTGGGGAAAAAAACAATTCTTACTAAAACTTTAGTAAGCCCTTGTTTTTTTTTTTTTTCTGAAATATTTAAGATTTAAGAGTAGCTAGTAAGAAAACAATTGGAAAAGAACAGATGTTAAAATCTATGAATATATATTTCCATATTTTAAAATGGAAAAGTCTCATGCTAACTGTGACTGCATATTAAGCGAAAAAGAAACACCAAGTTGGCTCCTACTTGTTTGCTCCTCCTGTATCTCGTAATAACATAAAGGTTAAGTCCGTGTTGGAAAGCATCAAGAGCTACTAGAAGAAAATTTTAGCTGCAACTTGCTTTTGGTCTTTCTAGCAGGCACTGGACTCATACTGCAGTAGGACTTCAGGTGGTTTAGCTGTTTTACAGCACGTTATTTATTGCAGACAGAGGCAGGAATAATTAATAGCCATCTTGTACAGAAAAACTTACCAGCAGTCCTGACCACAGCGCGCACGGGCGCCTGGTGGTTGCAGGAGCCGCACAGGGCTCCGCACAAGTGGAGCAGACGCCCCAGAACGTGGTACGGAAGCGCAACTTCCTTATCAGCTACCAGCAATGCCAAAGTTTTGTTAAAATCCCTTGTTAATCAAAGAGCAATGACTAAATGTGATTTTTCTAATCACTATTTCATAATAGCAATGAGGCAATTCATGCCCCCAGGTAATGAATTTACAGGCAATTCCTGTACCATTCAGGTAGCCGCAGTAACTGACTCTCCAGCCACATCCCAGTACCCGACACGTGCATTAATCCCTTTGACAGCCCTTGCTCCCCCAGACTGTTTCTGTGAACGCTGACTGCACAGAATGCAAATACACAGCACAAGACTGGAACACTCACAACTGCTTTTTGGCCCCAGACAGCGAATGGATAGCTACCACCTCCAGAACACCATTTATTGCACCCAGTGAATAAGCACATGATGTGTCCACTGAACACCTTGCAAGGAGGAGCCCGGACTGCCAAACTCACGATGGGTCGAGGCAGAGCCTTTGTGGAGGTCCATCAGCAACGAGAAGGCCGTGTACAGCAAGAGAGATATGAACCTCCATCCAAAAATTTTAAGACTGAGTATTTATGAAAGAAGGGCCTCTACCTTACTGGGTGGGAAACTGCAAGTGTGGAGGGGCTCTGCTGAAAAGCAAGTTTCTAAAGCAACTTAAACTGATATAAAAAGGCTTTTAACTTAAAGCTGATTCCTTTCACTCTATCTTCCAGTACCAAATTTGAAGACCCAAGGTAATGTCTCCAACAGATAAAAACATATCTTTAGAATTAAGTCACCGTTACCTGATTTGGTTCATTACAACAGAGCACAAGGGAGCAACTGCGGAGCCTAAACACAGACATTTAGTGCTACTGCAGACGCCTCGGGGTGTCCCACCTGGGCTTTCAACTGCTGCTTTCCAAGGCATTCAGCTGTCTGTCATACCTGGTAGCTCTGACAGCTGCCTTTAGGTACCCAAAGCATCTAAAACAGTATGAGATATCTATGTTTAGGTTCCTGAATTTCTTCTTCGGTGTCTAGGAACAATGTAAATGAAGAGGAGAACCCGTGTCCTGAAATGTGACATTTATCTCAAACCCAAGAACGAGCAGCATGGTGAAGTCTTTACCCTGTCTCACTAACGCATGCTTCCATCCAGTTCCAAGGAGACCCATTTGTGTTGAAGGAGGCAGTACGTCCTGAGCTCCCAGGAGCACAACCCTGTGCAACTAGGAAAGCAGGTTTGGGTTATTATGCAAGGGAACAGTATCTCAGTGCCCCAAACAAACTGGATTCTCAGAGACAGAAGAATGAAGTGTTCCCCTTTATCCACAGTTGAAGAGGAATAAGTCTCTTGCTTATTCTGCTTGCAATTTGTTTATGGAACAGTCCGAAAACATGCAAGATTCTTGTCCCCTCACCACATTTCTTAAATATTATAACTCTGCAGCGTAGAGTTACACTCCTGGTTGACACCCCTGTATGGACAAACCAGATGGGGGAGGAACAGCTGAAACCACGGTCACGGT
>JAVCKT010017037.1:8466-20307 GCA_032273925.1 Rhynchotus rufescens
AACTGATAGTGCTTTATAGTGGAGAAACTTTGCTATTTGCTATTGCAAATTCTATCATCCATTTTTTTTTTCTTTTTTCAACTCTAGTGTGCAGATCTAAACATCTTTGCAGGCTGAGTCTGAGAATTAAGAACATCTTGATGAAAGGTAAGAAACTTTTAACTAGTGTTTAACTGTGACATCTTTGTAAGAGGAAGGTGTAGCCTGATGGAGCTAAAATATGGTTTAGGTAGGCAATTTAGTACTAGAAATAGTTTCTGTAAAGCTTTATCTTCATTATTAAGACTCATCTAAAGACTTCAATATTTCTTAAACACAAATTAATCCAATGGGTTCAATTCAAGCTGAATCAAGTGCTCATGCATCTGAAAACCTGCCTTCCCTGCAGCTCTAAGAACCTATTTGTTTGTTCTTAGAGTATAGCAGCATTAAAATCAGGTAGTCTTGTTTCGTTTCTGCAAACAGATTTGATTTGATCTGTGTGACAGGTAGATTTTTAAGAAGCTTTTAAAAAAATTCTTCATCTACAAAAGCTGACTGCATAATGTTCCTAACAAATCAATAAGCATTACACAATTAATTACGTGTAGCTATGAACCTCCATGTATTTACTTCAAAGGAGTTTGTACAGATACATGACGTTAATCCATACTGAGAAGATCAAGCAAAGGCAATTAGTTTAGTGATCTAGCATACCTAAGTTCAATTAAAGGAACTGTTAGTGTTAATTCAAATAAAATACATTTTTGAGTGCTAAAGGGTTTAAATAACAAGGAAAGTGATGAATACTCTATTTTAATATTAAATACCACTTTAGTTAAATGCTCAAGTAATAGCAATAACATAAAAGACAAGAGCTGGCAAAAGAAGACAAGCAGTTGCACATAAATCAAACTAGATTAAACTACATTGAAAATTTATGACTTTCATTAAATATTATTTCTCAAGGATGCAGGTAATCAGTAATGTGGTAAGAGGGGAGCCAAAGAATTTCAAAGCTATGTTATAGGTGCTGCATGTGTAAATGCCAAATGCGTAAATACTTCCTCTGAGTTCTTCCACTTAGCATATATCTTTCAGATTAATCCAGGTCTTCTGTATCATTAATATACAGATATTATTAAATCATAAAGTTATAGTGTTCCTTACCATTGTCAGCTTTCACCTGTATGCTATGGGCCCACACAAAAGACAGGAACTTGGACTTGAAAAATATTTCTTCAATGCAATGTGGCTCTATGATAGCTGAAACCAGCTTGAACTGAAATCACTTTTAAGTCTCTAAACCACAGTCTTTGGGCATTCTAAATCATACAGTCAAATCCTACAAGTATAACACCTGGGCTTTTATAGTTCCAAAATCTGTCTGTAGTGTTATGCTTGCTTGTCTAAACGTTCAGGCTCAGCGTAAACCTGAGCATTTGGCAAGATCTGACAACTGCTGATCCAAACGTCAATTCTCAACCTTTTATTTTCCTACCATAGAGCTAAAACTTATGTGCATATAAAGAGTTTGTAGCTTATAGCTATCTGACGCAGATAGGAATGCTATTTTTTTTTAATATAAAACCCCTCACTTTACTCAAGGAAAGCTTCATATCAGCAGTTCAGAAATTAAAAAAAAATTACTATTGTTTTTTTCCTGCATTCTTACTTGTGGAACACAATGGCATGCAGCAGAGGAGAACGATAAATTATATCTATTCATATATTCAAACAGTGCTTTAGACAGTAAGCTGGGAGAATTTCTCTTCTAAGTCTGCAAAATTTGCAGACTCTTAACCCTGCAAAATTTGGCTAGCCAGTTATGTATTGAGTTTCAAAAGAATTGTTCAGCTATGACTCAAACCTGCCAAGATATACCTGGTATCCCATCCTTATCAGAGTAAATAAGAACTATTGTTGGGAATTTTTCCAGACAGTGAAACTGATTTGGTTATATCAGACAAACAGAAAGTTTCTAAAATGATTATTAATAATTACAGGACATAATCAAAGAGCATTTCTGGAAAGGCAGCTCTCTCTGGGGAGCTGTAATACCAGAAGGGATATACTATGAGGCAAAGAAATGATGTGCAGGAAGAGGGATGGAATAGCTTTAAATTTGGGCTGAATATGATCAAAGGCAGAAAAGGATATAGTCTCTTTGAGCTGGTAGTACACATTTATCTGGAAATAAATGTTCTAGGTAAAGGTAAAAAAGCTCAGTTTAAGGATCAGTATAAACAAGAGACTGGAGCCCTGTTGTTATGTGACTCTATCCCAGCTTGAATTGCACCTTTCAGTCTATTAAAAGTGTGTTATCTCCCAGGTGTGCTGCAAGTAATAAGAAGATCTAGAAGTGAAATCTATCTTTATTAAGGTTTAACTTTGCGTACTCCCAACTTTTATACTGTGCCTCCTTATTAAATTGGAACATGGAGGATCTCAACTTTTTGGGTTTTTTTTTTTTTTGCTGGCAATCAAAAGTAATCTGGCTGCTCTTGACACACTGTAGTGATTGTTATGAATGAAAAATATTACTCTAAATGTTCTCATTGAGATTAATATTTGCTGGAGTTTACTTTTACAAGCTATATCCTCTTGTGTGCTCTCAGCTATGGGAATATTTTGAAGTTGTTCATCTGTTCACATGGGAACATAGGTCACTTCACAAAAAACAATGACTTTGGGTCCAGTCATTACAAGGTGTCCATTGCCATTCAGGACTATGGATGATTTGCTACTTACCCCATGTCCAGGCAAGACACAAGTTGCTTACCCAAAGACTGTGGAAGTAAATTGGGCTCTGTGTAGACTGTCTGTGATGATGGGTTATGTGGCAATGAATTGGTCAGTGAAGTTGGCAACCAAAGTGCCCCCAATTCCTAAACCAGCCGGCTTAAAATCAGCTCATATCTGGATGAGGGATTGTAGGCAACGAATAGAAATAGAGACTTCTCTTAAAATATAAATGTTTTTAAGTAGCACAATTCCACAAGCCTTGTTTGAAAGGGGATTCATGATACGTGTACATTATGTCCTTAGGTATCATACTTTTTTAAAGTTATGCTGACTGCCAGAGCACTAACCGCGGCAGAACATTAGTGGTGGGACATGGTGTACTTCTCTCCATTAAGAGTCATTTTGGATGTGCTCTCACCTTGCTTTTATTACAGGTTGGTAGATAAAAGTTTATCAAACACACCACAAACCGCACTGTTAAATGATAACCGTTAAAAAAATTAGTCAACCTGTTTTCTTCAGGTTCTCAGGTATGAAGCTGTTCCTCCTTTGCCTCACTTCCTCAGAGCAGTTATCATTCAAATACTCTTATCTCTACTCTCACATATGGTACGATATTTACAAATTCCATATAATTATGTTTTTTTTCTCTGGTTTGAGTTATGCTCAGGGGATCTGCTCTTTGAGGCACCTTTCTTGCCACCCCCATCCATCAGGATGCCTTTCGCATCAGTGCCTTTTGCATCAGGCATATCCATTGTGCTCCCTTCTGGAGCTTAACACTGAAGTAGAGGCATTCAGGGAGTGTGTTGCTTTCCTCCTTTCAGTTTTAAGGCTTTCTTAAGAGATGGACTTTTTAGCCTAAAGATCAGTACATTATTTGCCATAGCAAATAAATGGGAAAATGTTGGATAACATTGGTCTGATGTTCCAACATGTGTTCTCTACAAAACCTTTTTTTTTTTTATGACCAAGTCTCCCCCCAAATTATTCATGTGGAGAGACAGATCCGTTGGAGCTTTTCCTTAAAAGAGAATTATGTATCAAAAATTGACTTCATAAATGGTATTATGGATGCCTGTAATACTTTAATACTTCAGCATAGCTGAACCTCTGCAGAGGGATTACAAGTATTTCTCTAACGCTACTTGTGTCACTTGTTCACTTTTTTTTTTTCTGCTTTAAAAAAAAAAAGACATAATTATCATTGCCTTAGTACTGTTATGGTATTATATGGGAAGCAGTTCTGGAATTACCCTCTCATAGTATGGGTAAATCTCCAAGTCCATGCCATGATACTGAACCATCTAGAACTGAGTCAAAATCATCTGCTACCCCTCTTATTTCATCTTCTGTTGCCTATTAAATCAAGTGGTTCTGGAAACTACTCTGTCTTTCCTTGGGCCTGGAATATATTTTGGAGTGATACCTCTGGAGGAAAGGTTAGGAGAGGGAAAGAAGGAAGCAAAAGGGGAGAAATTAAATATATTTTTTCTTACTGGAATTCATAATGAATTCACAAGGATTATTTTGCTTTCATTTATTAAACACTGCTATATAGTTGACAGATTTAGCTATAGTAAGTTAATATATTCCTTTTTTACATAAGCATACAATTTTAAGTGAACAAATAAATGGAGAGGCAGGGAGAATGTTTAATCATGGCTGTAAATATGAATAGAGTGTGTGTCTAATGCATTTTTGTTCATTTTTAGGTAGTTATTCTTTGATACGGTTATTATAATTCTAAGTCACATTCCAAAATTAAATTACTTCCACCTAAGATCATGAAAATCCATTAGTACTATAATGTACCAAGAGCCTACAGATCATTTTCTGCTTACGTGTTGGATACAGCTGGACTGAGTTACCCTTGTAATCCTAATGAATGTTCATAGGTTATCCAAGAAGGTGTTATACAGAGAATTGAAATGAGGAGGCAGGAGTCTTCAAAGACTGATTCTTTGAAGAAATAGACTTCATCCTTTACTGGAGGTTTGTATGGCTGAAAACACACAAACTGTTGACTGTTCAGCCCCAATTGACATTATGCAGTGGCTACTGAACATTGACAGAAAAATTTACTATAAGGTACAACTGATATGCAGTTATTTCATAGCTTCTTTTCAGCCATGCTGAAGTTCGAAAAACTAAAGAAAAAACATTTCCTATCAAAAGCATAGCTTCTCCTTTTTGAAACTGTAGGAAAAATATGTCCTTTATTCTTTATTACTTTCTGGGCTAACTCATCATTTAATTTTTACTGGGTTACATATAATAATTTGTTTCTCATCAATAGCTGGAGTCTTCTTCACTAAACAAAAGACACACTACACAGTCCTCTTTCAGTTATTTTGTGGCCCTACTACTATGGTGCTACTTATGTTTCAATCTGATTTATTCCATTATGTTCAGTCATCAAAATGTATTTTTAATAAGCTTTTGCATATATAAATATTAGCATGTAAGTTTGTTCTGCTTACAAATTATCTTAAATTCTTTCTATATTAATTAAGCAGTTAATATACCAATTAATTACAGTTTAAGGATAAACTCTAGTACAGGAAAAGCATAACTCATTAATATAACTCACAAGCCTACAAATGCACAATGAAGAGTTGCAATCTTTAGTTTACCAAGTCTTCAGAAGGCAATTCCTTTGCTTGCTTTGAAACATCAAGCACTTGAGTCATACATGTGATGTGTTCTCTGTGTACATCATTCGTGCATAGGATGACCTGTATTATACTGCTTTCTTGGTAACACAGACTAGATGAAGAAATGATAGTATTTAACTTCTTAGACGTGGTAATATCCACTTTGATATCCTGAACTCTTTCTTCACCGCTTCGCTCGCGAGTGGCAAAGGCCATTCCCTGGTCAAGTGGCTTGCACAGTGACATTGAGGGTTAGGACAGGATAGAATGAGAGAGTTACAAGAGTTTGCTCTTCACATTAAACATTAAGGTTTGCTTCAGATCCTAGGTTGTATAGCACTAGGAATCCAGCAGGTGTGGGGTTTTTTGTTTTTTTTCTTGTAAAGGTGAAAAGTTTATTGCAGTATTTGATCACATAAGTAAGTCTGACTACCCAAATACTACGTTCCTTGTGTCACATTAATAAAAGGCCTTATATATGTTAATATAATTTAATCAACATTGTCTTCAGCAGATATCAGTAATAAAGAGAATTATTCAGTTAATTATTCTCACTCTTCCAACCATGCTTCTGTTACTAAAAATAGTAGGATTCAGCAATAGTAGATGCACATATCAACACTTTACTGTGAACAAAGGTTCTCAAAGGACCCCTTTTCAGTTGCATTTTCCCAACCATAGGTGTTGAGCACCTGTCTTCTTTAGGTCCTTTTCGATATTTGCAAAGAATGAAGCATATGGACACAGAAAAAAATGGCAGTAATAATTCACAATTGATTACATTTACTGCCAAAGGAAAATTGGATATGAAAATGGATTTGCATATTTCCCTCTGGTATTACACTTAGCAATTCATTCAGAGTCTCTATTCAGGGAGGAAAAATATGCTGGGACATTTCTGCTGTTTGCTCATTTGGCTTATTACACATGCACATGCAATTGTCTGATTCATAGCCAGATTGTCTGCAGACAGAATTGGTCATTTAAATGTGTGTCTAATCTATTTATAAAGCTGACCCTGTGCTATGATTTTACTTGCAGGTTAATGCCACAATTATGTTAATGGAAGGTGTCTGTGTAGCCCAAAGCTGGACTTTTCAACATAAAATAAAATAGCAGCTTTTCACATTTGGAAGATTGTATATGCAACCAAAGCAGTCAAGAGGTTTTCTTTACGTGTTTATATGTCAAGTAACAGTATTTATATAAAGTCAAGGCATTTAGAATTTCACAGTGACAGAAATATGATTGTCCATACAAATTCATGAATTCCTTATCTATAGATTTTAAAACAACGTGGTCATGTTCCACTTTCGTCAGGATGGTTTACTCAGAGTACATCTATGTAGAACATGACAAGGAGATCTGCAGTGAAAAAAATGAAAAAAAATACCTGTCCCTTGCTGCTTCTATTCTTCTATGTTGCTTAATTTTCTATGCTTCTATGTTGCTATGTTCTCTTCTTCTGTGTTGCTTAATTTGGAATCTGACTCCCATTAGTCAAGGAAGAAGTAGCATTTTTGGTTGAAGAGGCTGCTAAATGTCCATCTTAAGATTCTGTCTTTCTGCAGCATAATTCCTACAAGGTATTGGGAAATATCCTCAAGAATAAATTTTTGGTCTATGTTCACTTATACTATGTTCTTTATATTTTACATACCTAAACTGATTTAAATTTATTAATGTTAACATATTTACCAGAATTAAGAAGCTTTTCAGCAAACCAGAAAACACATTTTGCATAATACAAATGTTTACACGAGTACTGGCCATAAATTCCCGTATTGGGGAAGCAGCACAGTTGATAATAGACTCTACCTACAGGAACTGTTAAATGCACAAAATGGCAAAATGATGAAGACTTTTCACAGAGAGTTATAAGATGTCTTCAATGCTTTTGATAATTGTTGTTCAATACAGCTGCTTTTGGATTCTTTACATGAGATACTGGCTCAAGGTACGGGGGAAGCTCACAGAAAATTTATTTTCAAGAGTAAAATCACCTGTGTGAAAACTGTTCAACAAAGAAGTACTAGTGATGTTCTGCCAGCGTAAAAGAGTGATCCTGATGTGTATCAGCAAAATGTTTGCTGAAAATTTCCAAAAACACTGAGTATTCTTAGCACCCATTTGTACATAGAGTTAACGATAGTAAGAGAAGTTGCTGATTTCCAGATATTATCCTCTTACTATAACTCAAATTTAAGAAATAATTTCATACTCCAGAACATTAATTAAGTATCTATGGTGCATTAGCTATAAGAAAAATGATTCAATTTTCTATTACAGTATTTTAAGAAATCTGTAGTTTTCTTAAGACTTTTTTTCTCTACAGTGGCATTTTGTAAAAAAATACTGCTTGCAACAGAAAATAACTGGAAAATAGTTTAGAAAGTATAAGCAATACAAAGACTTGCCAAGACTTTCTCTTTTGTGCTCCTAGGTTCATCATTTCTTGTAAGCCATTTTCTTTAATAATCCATGAAAGTATTTCTAAGTTTTGTATTTTTTCTTTGAATGTGATATCTTCCAAGTGAAAAGTGAATTTGTAAGCAAACATATCAGGGACCCTTGAGGTCATTGATGCAAGGATCAATCTTCATCGTGTTCAAGTATTATGCTGAGTGAACTCCTTACATCTTTAACTAATCTGTATAGGGAAACCTTTTCCACTAAGTGATCTTGATTTTTTTTTTCTAATTTTGGCTGTTATCCTCAAGAAAATGTAAATGTAGACATGGTCCACAGTGGATATGTTGTATTACATTTATTCTACCTGTTTTCAGAAAAAAAAAAGGAAGTATATGTTTGAGAGAGCTTTTTTGTTAAATATGATTGTATGTATTTTATCTTTGACCAAAAATCGTGTTTGTACTAGTGTTTACCTTCCTGATCAATTTGTGTATTTCCTCTGTGCAATTACCAACTACAAGCTACAAACAAAGAACTGATCTTGCTAAGGATAGACCTGTATGAGAACAGAATTTTGACACATATGAATTTCAAACTTTAATGCTGCTTTGGAATGAAACTTTCTGAATTTTCTACAGTTACTTAATTCCTGAAAATTATTTGGGACAATTTTTGGCCTTAAAATTGTTTCCTAATGAGATAATACGTTAAAAGTCATTTCTGAATCCTTGAATTCTAAAATTGATGTACTGAAGCAGTGTGTCAGCTTTTACCAAGATGTAGTTTACAATTCTAGGAAAATTTAAATTACAAATATATCTTTTAATCTATCATAATTTATCCACAGGAATTCTATCTTAGAGGTAAATGCTAAAACATTTTCTAGTTTTGCATTCTTTTCTATGCCTGTACTGTTTAACAAGTTGGTTCACATGTGAATTTATTTCAGTGCACTTGATTATCTAGGATATGCTTAAGTGAGAAATTCAGATATCCAGGAAGGAAGATATCTCTCTGTCTTAAAAAGTTAATAGCCATCCAAAAAAGTTGGATACTTTTTTTTTTTTTCCTTTTCCTCCTTACCTGTTTGTATTATGAACTATGTACTTGCAGTACTTTCTGCAAAGGAACCCTACTGAGGTCAGTTGAAAGGTGGTGGTTGGTTGAAGATGCCTTGTCTTAAGAAAAAAATCTATGGGCTACAGGGAGAGAAGCAGGAAGACAAGAATGGTGACAAAACCATAAATCATCTTCTATACAGAAAGACTGGGAACTCAGGGTTGACTGCATAACAACCATCAAATCTAGTTGGGAAGGTTGTATCCTATCTGTGTCAGTCAAAGCACTACAACAGCCAGGTCAGAGATGAAGCTACTCTGCAACTGCTCTCAGGATTTTTTTCATTCATGGTATTGTCAGCAAAATCATATTAGAATATGTGCAAATTGAATGTACGTGTTAATTTGCTGCAGGTGAATAGGTCTATGGAAACTGAAGACAGAAACACAATTTGAAGACTAAAGTATTTTGTTTGCTAAAAAGTTGTTTTATCACCTTTTCTTAACAAAAGAATACTTCATAAGCTGTCTGGAACACTATTCTCCCCTTTTTTTTTCTGTATTAAAATTACCCTCTACACTATGCACTCTTTTTCTAATTGGCTTCTTTTTACTTATGCACCTTAATAGCAATCTACAGTTCAGTTGCTTTTCCCAGCTTGTAAAACAGAAATCATATTGACTTATGACTCCAGTCATAGCTAGGCTGAGAAGAGGACCAAATAGAATTATTGATTGTGACTTTGTGGGCTAGAGCTAAGATTCAGCGCAGCACGTTAGCACCCGAAAAGCCTAACTTTAAGATTACCTTGCCCTTTGCAATAGCTGTATGTATGTTGCCACGGAAACATTCTTGGGAGGAAAAGCTCAATTGCAGCAAGGGAATTAGCTCTCATAATATAGCTGCAAGATAACTTTTATGGTGGTAACCGTCTTCTGTAGAACTCTCCTCAAGGCTATAAATCCAGATCAATAAGCGCTGTGTGATTAGCCCCAATCACTGGACAAAGCAGTGATAATTTTCAAGCTTTCTATAGAATTGAGGTCATTCTGTAAAATGGATCCTTGACAAGAGCTCACATGCAGGCCAAACAGAAGAAAAACAGCTCTAGTAGAAAAGATCAATGTCAAAAGCACAAGGAAAAAAAACAGCATGAAATTACAACTGTCAAAATGTTTAGTGCGAGGGAGTGCACAACACATATACAGAAGTAGATAAGAAGTTGTTGGCATTTGATTCTGTCTCTGCATGATTTAATGATAAATCATTAGACTCTGGACTCGGACATGCAGCTTTTAAGGATTGCCTTAATAATCCAGGGAGCTAATACCAAATTGAAATTAAGATGAAAAGGACCGTTGTTTTATACATGTAAAAGTACACAGATGCACGTGGTCTTTAGTTAGTTAGTTAGTTAGTTAGTTTCTCAAAAATGCACTGTGAGAGTTAGGTTTTGAGAAAGCTTCACGAATAGTCAAAGTTGACATTGGGATCTAGATTTCTAAAACATTAAGACTGACAAAATACCACTCTGTTGAGGGAGGCAAGTTTGAGTTGTGCTAGTGTAACACATTTCTCAGGTGTCATTTAGAAATTTTACTTTTTCTGCAGTGTTTGGAAGTTGCTGAATATCTCCTATTTAGTATACTGCTCAGTTAGCTAGTAGATGAGACTTTTGTTCCAAATCTGCAATTCCATCTTCTGAATACTCAGTCACAGAGCTTGAAAATCATCCTAACCTGTCAGGAACAACTGATCTTACATGCTGTTCTCCAGTAAAGTCCTATTGCTAGGAGGATGCAAAAGCTAACAAAGCTGTAACATACTACAGGGATTAATTAGCGTGTACATGTCTGAAATCTCTTTAATGTCTCAGTGTTGATCTAGGCTCCTATATTCTCTTCTTTCATTCCCAGTTTCTGACTGACGACCAAATTCTTCTGATTTAAGATCAAGCTTAAGATTGTATGACACTGAAATACAATTAAAAGCTGGAGAAATTTAGGGAAAGGTCTGAAGTATAACGTATAATGCTTGTTTTCTGTCACTTAATCTTGAGTATGCATTGTATCAGGCTGTGCTAATGGAGACAGAGCTACAGTTTCCAGTAAATCCCCCCAAATATCCTGAAAATGATTTCTTTTCTGTAAGCTATATAGCAATGTGTTTACTTGCCTAATCACAAAACAAAATTGAGCTTAAACCACTACACAGAAGTATTTAATTGCGCTAATGTCTTCATCAACAAAAATTGACCTACAAAATGGGTTGACAAAGACAAATGCCTCAAAAGACAAGGCTGAAAAGAATTAGAAGGAGGAACAAATGAAATACTGAAGAGCTAATTATACAAACATATCAGTAAATAGCCTACCGTAAGTGCTGAGATGTTTTGCAGCTCTGTAAATCTCCCCTTTAATTCTCTCTGTTATGCTGTTTCACACTACTGTCTTTGTATCTTTTACTAAAACTGTGCTGAGGGGCTGTAGGAAGGCACTTAGAAGAAACTCTGAGTGGGCGCACTGAACCAGCCGTACAAGAAGGTTAACAGAGCACATAGCTCGTTTAACAACAGGTTTAAAAGAGGCACGTTTAACAAAGCACATTCAAAAGACGCAGGTTTAACAAAGCACGTTTAAAAGAGGCATGTTTAACAAAGTAAACAACTCTGTCTTTAAGGTGGCCTTGAGGAGAGAAAAACAAGAAGTCCATTGAGGAAGCCAGCCAAGCAGAGAGGGATGCAAGGGGGGAGCACCGAGATATGAACTGACGAACCGACAACCAAGCAAGAATGCGTGCTGTCCTTGGAATCAGAGAATTGTCCTATCAAGGAGTGCGTGCCCATGTTTAGGGTAGAATAATTGTATATAAGGGTTGATTATCTGCAATAAAACAGCTTCTTTGTATGATTCATATTGAGCTGTCTGGAGTCCATTTTGTCCCGCAAGGGGCCTAGGGGCTCACAGTGATAACTGCTTAACTGCTTTTA
>JAVCKT010017039.1:0-22437 GCA_032273925.1 Rhynchotus rufescens
TTCCTTTCCTTTCCTTTCCTTTCTCCTTAGCTCTTTTCCTAGATGAATAGTCTTGTTGTAGCAGATAACTGTGCTTGTAGACAGGGACCAGATAGTGGAGCTCGGAGGCAGCTTTTCAGTTTTAACTTTGGAGCTACATCTTTGATTCTGGCATGTGAAATGGGTTTGCAAACGAACACAAGCAAACAACAAAAACAACAACAAATCTGGCTTGGGAGTCTGCTTCCAGTAGACAGGTAGCTGCCTGTAGAAATGGGATGTCAATGCCCATATTTCTAGGAGCGTGAGACCGCAGCACTGACAACGCTCCTGTGCAGGGGGAGGAAACACAAAAAGGTGTCTGCATCTGAGTTGGATGCATACAGTCAACCTGATTTGACTAAAGATAGCATAATTTTTAGGAGATATTATGATTCTAACAGACAATTCAATAAATTTATAGATTCATGAACATCCTTTTTTCTCTAGATGAAAAAAAGCTAAAAATTATCTCATATGAAGAATGAAGTATTCCTCACTGCATGATTTTTATTTTTGGAACCAATAGCCAAAGGAATTGACATTCCTGAAAGTGGAAAATATAGATGGCAGTGGTGTGACAGTCAGCAAAAATTTCAAGTTTGATTTCCGAGTCAAATTAAAATCTAATATAGATTAGATAGAAGACATATAGAAGATGTCTTCTTATAGAAGACATCTGGAATGTCTTCTTACTTCCATGGATTTGGGAGAAGGCAAATCTATCACATATGAGTTATTTAAATGCTAATCTAACTCCTGTTAGTGGAATAATGTCTGTTATTGGCTACATATTCCAAAAAGAGCTGTCACATTTTTAATTTTGAATGTGCAAATCTATAGGTTTAATGTTTTTAAAATTAAATTAATTATTTCTCATGTGGATCTGGGTTAATATTTTGGTCTTAGCCTTGAACTCTTAACAAGTTAGAGTATTAACTTATTTGAAACCTTGATGAAATTAGCTATTTCAAAATATATACACTTAATTAGGAAACTATAAAATAATATATTTCAGGATTAGTTAAGACTGGCTATAATACCTTTTTGCTCATGATAAATATAGGATGTGGGAAGAAGCCAAGAAGAGAATAAATTTTTTTCCACAAAATGAATTAGCAATTTTGAAAGCTGTAATGGAATAATATATTGGGTATATTGGTGCATATAGACTTGCGAGGAAGAAACATACAGGAATTTATAACTTCACTTCTGCCTGCTGCATATGAGTCTCCATAAATGAAATCTGTAGGATCCTATAGAGACCTAGCAACGCACATAGAATTGTTTGACATGGCCATTGACACGGCCAGCATATCTTCCAAGCCAAAATATGTTTCTTGGTCCCGTACTTTACATCGGCTGAGCCTTGCATCAAAGCTGAAAATTTCATTTTGTTTTCATAAAATACTACTAAAAATGTTATACATACATACATACACACACACACACACATATATACACACATACACATATATATGTGTATATACGTATACATATACATAGGTACATGTATAGGTACATATATGTATATGTACATATATATACGCACATATATATGTGTATATGTATATGTGTATGTATATGTATATGTATATATAGGGAGAAAATAGTTTTGATTCCTTCTCCCCCTCCAAGATTTGAGGCAGTGTAGGCTGTATCATTTCTTTCTATCATTTATAACCTGAGAGTTCATTAATAAAAAAAGAAATTTTTCTCAACAAACAGTCACTTGAGCAATGGAGAGATGGTTACTGAACTGTTCGTTTGAAAACTCATTGAGTTGCACAGCTTTATTATCCTGTATGCCACTGAGAAATGCCTGCTATTTTGCTGTTTTGTTTTCATCATATTCCAAACCAGAAATGTGTCATTGTCCAAAAATGTGGTAGTAGATAATTGAGAGAGGTAAGTGAAAGGTCAAATCTTTTGCAAACTGGTAAAACCACATAACTGAAATTTAAAAAGAAACCACAGTATATGATCAGAGATAAACAACTTACGGGCTATGGTATAATTTATAAAATAAAGAACGTTGTCATTAAGGGCGCCTGGGTCTGTGAGACTGATGAATAAGGCAAAATTGCATTTGACTTTCCTTCAGATGTGTGCAGGGTTCTCGTTGCGTTGAGATAGGGACATTTGTTTGGACTTTTTCTATTGCATCTCATAACCCTTTTATTTCTTCCCACTCTTCATAAAAGCATATAGGAAACAAGAGCTCCTCAGTGGGAGATATGCCTACATAATGTTTTTTTTCTTGGTAATATTGCAATTATTCCCCCAGTTAGTTCTTTCAATTTTGCCACCTACTGTTTGCTTTACGTTCACTTGCAAAACAGCTTAGAGCATTGTGTGTACTTTTGCACACACCAGAAAGTTAGCACAGTGCTAAAGACAGTGCTCAAAGACACCACGCTTGGCTTTCTCAAACTGGTAATTTTACCTCCAGAGGACCCTAAAAGGTTGTTTCAGGATCCGCACAAAGTCTTTTTCTGACCCCACTTTGTGGTTCATGAAGGTAACTTCAAAGATGTTACCACAGCACGAGAAGCCGAGAGAGGGATACAGATAGAGAGCAGGAGTCCAAATGGCATCCCAGCGAATGATGGCCTGACCTGAGGCTGTGCAGCCTTAACACTTTTGAGAGCCACATTGTCATCTGCTTTCTGGTGTCCTCTCGCAATGTAAGTTAGTGGGCCATTGTGGCTGTAGCAGTACATGCTGAACCATGCATATACCGGAAGGGAATTTTGGCCTTACCATTCCTATCACATTCCTATCACACCATTCTTACCACGTGGAGAAGGCAGAGCCTTGAACACCTAAGTCACACACTGAAATAACAGATTGGGTTTGACTGTTACAGTACCAGTGATTCCCAAACCAGCCCTTACCAACGTACTGTAGAAAGGGAGGCAGATCAGTTGGGCAGATCTGAAGTGTGCACATATCACCAGCTGAGCCTTGTGCATGTTATTTGTCTCCCAAGCAAATAAGCATTTGCATGCATTTGATGACCTTTGGAATGCAATTGCATGGAGAATAGAGCAGTCAAAAGAAAATGGCAGGAAGGGTCTCACTGAAGAGCTCTTTTGGCCTAGCTCAGCCCTGCTCTAGTCAGTATTTCAGAATATGAACTGCTTTGCACCATCTGTCTCCTGAGCTACTGGGGTCTTCCCTCATATTGTCAGCAATCTTTAAGGCAAGACACTGAGAAGACATTGCACTCTGAGGCCCCTCTTGTTGTTTGTATGTGTTGCTTGGGGTTGCATCTGCTTTCAGACTGTAGCAATTACCATCTAATGTGACAGCAGCGGCATTTGGAAAGAACAGAAAATGACTCCTTGAATAAACAAAATAGTAGCATCTCAGGTTATGTTAGGGGATGTTCAGGTAGATACTAGAAAAAATACAAAAATTCTACACAGAAAGAATAGTCAGGCATTGGAACAGGCTGCTCAGGTAGTGGGCTGCCCAGGGAGGTAGAGCTACCGTCTCTGGCAGTGTTCAAGAAACGCGTAGAGGAGGCACTTATGGTCATGGTTTTGTAGGCAATGTGGTGTAGGCATTATGGTTGGATCTGATGTTCTTGAAGGTCTTTTCCAACCATAATGATGCTATGATTCTGTTGTGGTGATTTTATGTTCTACCGAGCAGTGGCCTACTTTAGGCTTGAACAAAGGTTGAGCAAAAGCTCCTGAATCACAGCAGAAGGTAACAGCACTTGTTCTTGTCAAGGTTGGACATAATTCTTGCAAAGTGTGTAAGACAAAAGTAATTTCAGAAAATTTAGTCTGAAATTCCATTGAAATCAATAGTGAAACACAGTGAAACAAGAATTTCATTACAGATATTTATTTATTCCTCATCATTGCTGGAGCACTGCATATGAGCTGTGTTGTTATTCTCCTGCAATAAAAAGTGTTCTGGGAATCTTTGCTTTAGTTACTTAGAGTTGCTGTGAGGATCTTGGTTCTTTCTCGTTCTATGTAAATGCAACTTACTATTAACAATCCAAAAGAAACTGAAATATAGCCTTTGCCTTTCTACTGAGGGTAAAAAGATTAATTCCATGTAAACCTCAGAGCAAGGATTTGGTATGATTGGTATACTTAAAGCGTTCCTAAAACACTTACATTAAAAATTACATCTGTAAAACCCGTCCTTGGGTGAATATAAGGGAAAAAAAAAATGTTTCATCATAACTAAAGTCTTCATCAGAGAGAAGAAACCATGTGTTAGTGACCTTGCAAAAATAAACATCCTTCTGGCCATTTGTATGCTTCATTCTATTAATCCTCATATGACTGTAAGGACACTGGGATACTTATATTCAAGAATCTGCCTCGTGTTTCTGTTTGCGTTTCTGTTCAACTGTGATAAATATTCAGCAGAAGAAAACACCACCATGAAGATCTAACCTAGACTGCTATAGTGTGGTAAAAAGAAGGCACATCAGAAATGTCATTCTGTACAGAAGTCTTCTGTTACATGAGTTACAGATGCTATTGCTTCCATGGAGAATTGAATGCTTATGCAAGAAGAACAATATTTTTACAATGCAAACATGCTCAACACATATATAAATGTAAAGCAATGGAAAAGGTTGTTTAAAAGGTCAAATTAAAAACTGTTAGATAGGAAGTACAAAATGTCTCTCAACAGAGATGTAATGACAGGAAAGAGACAAGTAGCTATATGCAGGAAACAACATCAGCAGGCTTTGCAAAAGTGTTTGAGATTTCTAGTAAACTACAATTTCCATCACAGAAATCCTGGTTTTAGCTCTGTGGGTGAGGGCATTTTCTTTGGAGAGTATGTTTAAAGCTTTGGAGAGATAGACCTGTAACAGGATTGTGATGACAGAACTATCGATGCCTCCAGCTGCTTAATTTGAAAATATGCGTTAAGACAACCTGTACGACAGATCTCTAGGCAGAAAACTGTGAGGTATTATGCAAAGGGTCTATCCTGAAAGAGGATGCTGGTCTTCAAAGGTCAGAAATGGTGGAAGCCTTCTGTGGTCTCTGCTGAATTCTCAAACAGCCTTTCTAAATTCTCCAACTATGTAGGGATTTGTTTAGGAACCTCTATGTTGGCTTCTCTATTCCAAAGTGTACTTACTGATCCACAATTTTGATTTTAAACTACCCCTAAAAACTGCATCAGACCTGTTTTACATAATCCATCCCAAAACTGTTAGCTGGGAACTCATATGAGTGGTTTGCTTTTACAAAGTTTATTCAATACTGCATATTCCCTTAGACATGCACAGCTTTTGCTCACAGTTGCTATTATACCCTGATCTCTAGCTATGAGTGTCATTTGCATCACTGAAAAGTTAGCATATAGTCAGGGCATGTAGGGGATTCATGGAGGACTAAAGCCTTCATCCAGAAGTAGACAGCAGGCACACATCTGGGGCAGCAGGGACGAGGCTCAGTTGCTGCTCTGTGCTGCTGTGACTTGCAGATAATGAAGTGTTTTGTTTGAGGTGTAATAAAATGCCTTTGATGACAGAAGCCAGTTTTTCAAGAATAAAACTTCTCTCACAGGAAAGCACTGGTCTGATTGAGACTTCCCATGGGAACCTTTATTTCAGCTCTACCATGGACAGAGTAGTGCAGCTGGCCTACTTGGTACTGCTAGGCTAGGCAGGTCTCCCAATCAGGCAGATTAATGACTGCCTCCTGAGTCTTCATATACCACGTAACTGGCCTGACCTAAAGTCTAGCTTCTCTTTTGGTGTGTGTGGCTGTCTTTTCCTTGGTTTGTTACACACACACATACAAAAACGTGCATACAAGTTTTAAAAAGTCTCCATTCTTCATGTGGAAGAGGACATTAACATCTCTCCTGGGGACATTAACATCTCTCCAGCCTCTGACCACCTGTACTGCAAGTGCACATGCTGCCCACTCAGCTTAGCTCCAGGAATTACCTGGCTCCTCAGAACATCCTCAACAGCCAAGAGGTTTTATCATCCTCTGACTCCCCTTTAACAGAGCAAGAAAGGTTTTTATTTACCCAGAGTAAGAAGAATAATTCTGAACAGCCGAGAAAAATGAAGAATAATGAAAACATGTAAATAACCGAAGTCCCACAGAAAACTTGTGCCTACTCTTCTGCTTCATTTTTCTCTGTCTATCCATAAACACATATTTTGTGCTCTGTGACTGCAGTTCTGGCCCCAGAAAGGGTTGTCCTCTTTTTCACTATGACATTTCTTTTTCACATGGGAACAACCATAGCCTCTTCTGCAATTTCCAAAAGCCTCTTATAAACACAAGTATATGGTAGGAGAAAATAGCGTTGCTTACCTATGCAAAAGCAGAGAAAAGAGCATGTGGATTATTATGCAATGAAGGGTAAAAGAGAGTTGGTAATAAGAAAAAAGGAGTGAAGTGAAAAAAGGAGTGAAGCAAAAAACGGGTGTTCCCAGTGCATTTTAAAACTGTCTTTAAATTATTTCCTTGGTACTTTGACAGCCCACAATTTTAATTTTTTCATTCATCTTAATGTTTAATGACAATTTTTAATTATACTAGTGACTTGAGGCTATCTCTTAACTCAGCAATAACTTCATCTTCAATTAAATAGTAAATTAAATAAATGGCACATATCCTCAGCTTTGACACTTACTTGGTGTGAGTGTTTTTGCTTTGTTAGAACATACAATTCAGGACACCATTATTACTTTTGAAATATAAAATGTTCTCAAATTACTAGATTTTTTTCTCTGATAATCTGTTATCATTGTGCTTCTCAGTGTTATTATTGTTAGAAATACAGAAAATAGAGAAAAAATCTTATTCTAAAATAAATTTTACTCCAGAAGAGATTTTTTTTTGCCTTAGTCTGGAACAGGAACAGGCTGATACTTAAGACGTGTGAGGAATAAGAATATTGCATCTTGGGATCTAGAGTTGAGAGAGTTTGAGATGAAGACTTAGTGTTTCTTCAGCTGCATGCCAACCAAATTAGCTGCCATGCTGGGGTTACAGCACTTACATAACAGTGGGCTGTGTTGGTGGGGAGGCTGCTGGGATACAGTGGGCACAACTTTGTCTGGGATGCAGTGGCCATCCAGCCCAAATCCACGAGGGAGCAGTAAAAGGTCCATGGACTTGCTGAGCTGTCCACTGCCCCCAGCCCCAGCTCTCCAAAGTGTATGGTCTGCGTGGCTCTGTGGAGACTGCAGAATGTGCCTTATGGGGCAGGAAGGGCGGCCATCTCTCTGGTGAGGTCTGAGACTAATCTGTTTTTGCAGGCAGCATGTCAGATAAACCTTTTTTCTAAATTGAACAGCCTGTATTTTACGATGTTAGGCTTTTGTTCTCATGCTCCCTATCAAGAAATTGTTCCAAATCACTTCTAATGCTTTTTCTGATTTCCAGCCCATGTTTATTTATGGCATGGATTTGATTTTGTGCCAGCATGGTCCAGTAGTTCAAAAAAGTCTCTTTGATATATTCATACACAGCAGCCTCAACTCTTCCCAGCCTTCATTTTGCCGCAGTAAGTAAGCCAAGCTTTAGTTTCTTCTGACACAGCCATGCAGAAACTCTGCTGTGCTCCACTTCAGGATAACTTTTGTGGGGAACCAATGACAAGAATTAAGTGCATTGTTGCCCTAGGATAGCATGCAGTGTGTGTGATAACACTTACTGGCCATACCTCACCTCATGTATACTGTTGATGTTGATTAGGACACCTAATAAAATTGCTTAAAATAAACTAGAAGGGACAAAGGTTGCTATGTGGCCCCTCTTTTTAGTCATACAATAATAACCTCAGGATCAGGAACCAGAACACACTGACCCAAATGGATAGCACTTTTTTGTTGGTAGGTCTGAAAGAATCAGTACCATGAATATGTGGTGCTTGGTGGCTTTCTGCTCTGTCGTTACACACTTTGGATTTGTTTCTGAAGGGGATAACTGTCCCAAGTCACTTATAGTCATCTCGTGTTCTTAAGAATCTTGTTCTTGCGAGATTCATAAAGCCTATTAATAAGACTTAAGTTGAAACAAGATTTTAAGTGTAACCAGATCTTTGGTAGTGTTTGGCAGTCGTAGCATTCCTGGTAATGTTTTGTTTTGACACAGAGAGAAAGAGGAAGCAAGGGTTAGCTTCCCTCCATCATCAGCTTGCTCCTGTGTTATCTATGCCTGTTAGATTTCTGATAGTTCACCTGTTATTTTTAGAAAGATACATCACGATTACAAGATCCAGCTTAGAAATTTGCATTAATTACTGTCAAAGAGCACAACATGAAGAAGAAACAGAAAAAAAATGTGCATCCTCTGTCAGAAAAGTAGAAGAAAAGTGAGGAATGAAGAACGTGAAAGAACAGTTAGGCACTACAGCTACTGCTGCTAGAGTTCTCTAGAAATGCATTAGGTAGAGGGATTAAATGAGAATTTGTCTTTCAAAATTAAAAAAAGAAAGGTAGACAGAAGCTAGCTACTTTTTTTCCCCAGTAATATTGGGTGAGCAGTAGTGAATATTTTTTAATACCGTACAATTAAAGAAGAGCAATCTACTTTACAGTTTGGTTTAGAAAAGACAAGATAACAACATTTGAAAGAATGAAATTTGAGATATTAATTCTGTGTGAAATACTAAAGAGAGAGATTTATTTAATATTTGTAATAAATTCATTATTATTTCATTGTTTATAGAACTCCTATTTTGAGATTGGATTACAGTGGTGTTTGGAGATCAAAACTGAGAAACATCATAGAAGATTCTGATTTAAGTTTGGAAAATGAAAAAAATAACAGTTTTAGTTTACCAGACTGCAGAGCATTCTTGGTCTTGGCAATCTCTGGAGGGAAAAAAAAGGCAGTGGCACAGTAATTTGGGCTGACAAGTCCTAATTAAAAAAAAAAACAAAAACAAAACTATCTATCTGTATATAAAGACAAAGTAAAAAACTTCATGTCATATAGAATGAATTTGCAAGAAGTAATGTGAAAGTTTACTCTTGAAGGAAAAAAATCAGGAACTAAAGAAGGTCTGGCCTTTTGGTAGAGCTACTATTTTGACAAGAAACAAAACTATTTGTGGAAAGTTGTACCTAAGAGGAAATGAAGTGTTCTGCAGAGTAAAGATTGTTCTGTAGAAGTTGCTCTGATGGAGAGCTGTTTCAGGTGACTGAAGTGACCCCTTGAACAGAAATGGAATTTTTGTAGCTTATAAATTGAATATTAATGCACAGGTCAATATGAAATCCTAAGTCAATTTGAATACAAACAATAAAGCCCACATCATGCAGTGGTCTTGCAGTCTTTTCCACAATAGCTGTTTGCAAACTCGGTATTATTACAAAGAACAGTCTTCAAAATACAGAATTCTACTTAGTAGTGAAGGAGACAGAAGCTGAAAGTAGGTAGGTTACTTCATCTCACTAGAAGAGTGTGCAAGTTAAAAGGACAAAAACACTTAAAAATAAAAGGAAAAATGTACATAGAAAAGAAGTAGAACTGAATGAATATATAGACAATAGAAAAAAATATAAGCAAAAGGTGACTGTATTTGCAATTGTAAAAGCATATTAAAGAAAAAGTGCAACGAAGATCAGATGTTGTTACCTATGTGTACATGATTGAGGAAACTTTCTATTCATCATCTGAAGTTGGCAGTGTTTTTCCTATATGATGGACAGAGTTGGGTATTGACTTGGGACGATTATTCGCATGGTCATTATAACTGAGTGGCTAGGAGCACTCACTGTGTATATCCTCATGGCTTCAAGGTCCAAGCTGCATCAAGCTCAAGAAAAGACTAGTTTGGATGAAATTATTCATTGGAGATCTCTGAGAGTAGCTCAGTGAAATAGTGTCAGGAATGATTTAGATATTTCTGGCCCTATTTTATATTAATGTGTAAGTAGGCACTAACCTTTATGCATCAGGGAATGTTTGTAGCAGGTTCAAGGAAAGATTTAACTTATTCAAAGAGGCTGCAAGAGAGCTTTTTTCCTTTTTATTTTGCATGTTGAGACACAAATTTACCAAGATACACTGTGGAGATTTTAGAACAGATGTCCAGTATAAAGGAGAAGTGATCCAGTTGTTTGAGTGTACCTTGACAATTCAGTATACAGAGTGGAACCTGAACCTATTAAAAATTTCTTGTGCATAGGAAACTCCTTACATGATTTTGTCAGATTTTGTCTGGATCCCATTGATGAAAATGGACTTAATAGCAATTCTCTTCCTCAAAAGACCAGTGAAATAAAGAGCTCTTGTCAATATTTAGCATGTATATACAGTGGTAATGAGAATGATGCACACATCTTAGCTAGATCTAGCAGGTGAGAAAATTTCTTGTAAGATCTAAAGGATAAAGTCACTTCAGATAACTGACATGCACCCCGTTATGAACTGTAAATTAATAGATGAGGGGTTTTTTTTGTTTTTAATCATAGTTGAATTTCATCCCAGACTAAGCTATGTAATGTATCACAAAAGATACTTTCTTTTTAGGCATACCTTTTCACTGTTGCCATTTGTGTTTTCAAGGACTGTGCTATGTTGGACATCCATGGAAGCTTCTTACTGTAGGCTACTTCTGTGTCATAGAAGCCCATTTTCCTGGGCTCAGGAGCTGGCTGAACACCAGTTCTGCACAGGGGCGAGCCCAGGCATGCACCAGTCTGTTGTCCCCTTACTTCTTTGACCCAGTTCCCATGCACAGGAAAGGTGAAGCCCACAGCTTGAGCTTGAGCCATGGCAAGTTCCAGCCAGGCTGTGCAGCAGGACCCTGCAGCGTGTCAAAGCATGCCTGAGAACATAAGTATAGACATGGCCATAGATGATGTGAGAACTGAATTCTTCTAAGTTTTTAGGCTTCCTTTGAAGTTGATGGGAATTTACCTAAATAAAGCACGTGTAAAAAATGAATAAAAGTGTTTAGATTTGGCTTGTTAGGACATGGGTGCCAATAGCTTTATTCTCTAAATCTTCAGCAGCTAAAAATTTTGGGATTAAGAATACTCCACCCAGTTGCTTGCTGGTTAAAGCATTCATGGGAAGATAGAAGATGTAACCACAAATCTCTCATGTCTCCTGGTGTATGCTTCAGCTACCATGTTACACTGAATGGTGCCTCTTAGCTTCTTGTTCTCTGCTCTTCCTCCGTTTCTTCCGGCTTTTCTACCATCCTTGTCAAATGCCTTAAGACTCTGCCAAAACACTATTTGGAATCCAGTGTGGACAGATTCTTCCTTGAGTGATTTAAATCCCAGACAGGGACAGGAGTTAGTACCGTTCTTTTTCTGTAGCATTGCCTAGTGGCTAGTTCATGGCAGTCCCTAGAAAACGATTGTGTATTCCTCTGTGGGGTTACTGACCTCCCCCATAATGTTATGTTATATGTTACGTGTGTATATATATGTGTGTGTGTGTGCATGTGTATATATATATATATTTGAGTCGCCACTCAAATGGTGGTGTATATGTATATATATATATACAGGTACACACACACACACACACACACGTGTATATACTCAGATTCTAACATGGGGCCACATCTGCTGCTAATGTGAAAGGTGAGTTAAGGTAGGCACTTCAGTGCAGACTGTGGTGACTCAAATCTTTGAGTTAAGGGAGCCCAAAGACTGTAAGAACAGATATAAAATCACAGAAGATAATGACCAAAGCTCAGCTAATTCTGTTTACACTAATAATGTAATTTTTATATATGCATATGTATTATATATATATATTTCACCAGTGGGATTGCAACAGGATACAGTAACTGAGAGGAGATTCAAATCTGGATGCAGACTAGAAAAGAGCCTGGGTCACCTATCCTTGTCCCCTTCCATTGCATGCGACCCTGCTGTGTAGCTCTTTCCACAAACAAGTTAGCCTCCAGCAGTCAATTTGACATTATAAATTTGGCAGAATTAAGCTGATATGAAACTAAGGAGCATAAAGGGGCTTACGTTACTACTGTAACATCTTGTAGGTCAGTAGGTCTGTAGTAAGGGGCCTTAGGGAAGACTTTCCATAAGATATGCAGCCCTTTCCTTTAGGTCAGAAGTTCACACAGGTGAACATCACTTTTCCTTTCAGCTCAATGACAGCTCTGATCTTTGTTTGCAGTATAGGAGCATATATACAAGATCAGTAATCTACTAATATTTATTTCATTATTTGTAAACTGCTGGCATTATAATAATATAAACTTTTAATATTATAACAATAATAGGAGCTTGTGGATAGTGTAGGTGTGGATAATGTAGATGTATACCTATTTATAATGTACAAGTAATCTGTGTTGCTGCTAATTCATCAATAAATTTTTTACAAGGCTTTAAGAGAAATAAGGCTTTAATGTTATTTTAAGAGAAACATGACTGGGTATGACACTTCCCCATTAAAAAAAAATTTTTGTTAAATATTCTACACTGCAACTAGCCTCTTCCGTAAGCCATCACTTTGAATACTAAAGTATTTCAGCAGTTATTGACAGGTTGCTTTCTGGACTAAAAATAGAGGAATGTGTGGAGCCTTGTACACAGCGGGCATTCAAGTAATCATGAAAGTGACTGATGATGAAAAGATTTCTTTCTACTTTTCTGTCATCAACAACCTATTGGGATCAAGAGAACACTGGGATATAAATTAATCTTCCTTGAGTTATTCTAAACAGTCAACTGATGGGAGATTTCTTTGATCTCATTCAGTTGAAATTGATTAATTCTGTTAATTACTCTGTTTGAACTGAGTTAGCAGGAATTTTCTGCGTGTTGCAGCATCCTTGATGGTTTGTCTTCTTGCATGCCAAGCAAGTAAACTATGTAAAGAATTCAAAAGGAGGTAGTGTCGGTGTTTGCTGACTGAGATTGATGATGACTATCAGTGATAAATATCTGTAGAAGTGATCAGATGTAGTTAGTTTCTGTGCTTTGATTTTTCATTGAAATTGTCATTAGGTAAAATGCATAAACAGTCCTTGGAGCAGGAACTGGAGCTCATGTCTTCTTTCTCCAAGTGAATACATAACCATTAAGCTAGAAATGTTTTTTTTTTTTTTTTTCTCTCTCTCCCACTCTCTCTCACCTTTTCTCACATCATGAATCTTTAATTCTATGGGAAGGATTGGGATTGTGCTAGAATTGTTTATGCCTGCTGGATCATGGTCTTATCATAAATCCAGGAGGTTTCCTTGAATTTCATGCCATCTCCTTCCTACCATGATGCCTGCTGAGTAGGTTCTGATTACCACTTGTAGTGAGGAACTCATCTCCTGCTGAGGGAATGAGTTTTTTTAAATCACCAGACTGAATCTTACAAACTACAGGAGAAATGTGGGGCACATGACTATTAAGAATAGTACACTAAAGGATTTGCCACATGCTGAGGAACTGGCTTAAGGTTTGCTGGCCATCCTGAAATCTATCTTAGCTCAAGACTAACTTTTGAGATATAGATAAAATGAATCTAATTTAATAAAATGATAAGATTAAAACAGAGAATCAGTGGCTATATCTGGAGTGAGGTGTGAGAAATGAAACTATAAAACATGTTATAGCAAAGTGTCATTCTAGTTAGACTTCAAGGTGATTTTTCTTTTCCATGCAGCTAGCAGGCACTCTGGCCAAAATAATTCCCTGAACAATTTCCATAGCATTCTCCTGCTGGAATCCAGTCCTCTTGCATGCTGCCTGCCACAGTTTAGTTTCTGCTCTGTTAAGATGCCTTTGGAATGCCCTTCTGTGGCATATAGCCTGAGCTTGAGGTCAACAGCTCACTGACTCTGAAGAAACCTTTCATTCAATAAGATGCCAAAACATAATGACAAGTTCACTACGTCATCTGGACGTAAACCAATAATTTACCTATTTTGAGTAAAATTCTCCCTGATGATGGCAAGGGAGGTTAAACTTTCTAATCAATCATGTAAGTGTATTATAGTTTATAACATCAGAGCATAAGCATTATTTTGCACAAATACGTAAGTGAGAACAACAAATGCCACTCAGTAATATTTCTTAGTGACCAGACACCATTACAGACCAATGCACTGGAGAAAACAGAGACACATAAAAGATATCTAAGAAAGATTTTTTTTCAGCATCTCTGTTTTGCATGTAGGCACTTTTGTCCCAGGTCAGATGGCATGTCTGTGTCATGCACAATGGCACAGAAAAGCCAAAAGTGGCAGAGAGGTTACTCCAGAACACAGAGATGCCACTGAAATGCTCTGCTTGAGCTAAGTTGCTGTGCTGGGGGTTACAATAACTAGTTCAAGTTCGTTGCTGAGAAGACCATGTCTATCCTTCCTTTGGGACCTGATTTTTTGTGTTGTGCTGCACAAACTTATGACTGCAGTGGATTGCTCAGAATTCCCACAGGGCTCTTTGAGCAGGGTTTTTTGGTGATGTATAGGTGCATTCAAAATCTTTCATATCTGGCTTCTGTTCATTTCTGAAGATTTGCTGGCAGGATGTGGAATCTACTCCTATGACAGTTTAAGTTAGGATACGAGGTATTTTTTCTACAGAAGTCTGGTATTCACAATATTGTGGTCATAGCTGACTTTCCAAATAGTCTATTTTTATGAGTAACAGAAATCATCACATCTTCCCTCTAAAACCAAGAAGAAAATTACTAATGCGTCCCTGTGAATATTGTATAATTGTTCAGCCCGAGGCTTCCTTGCAGGCTGCTTTTGTTGTATTTCTTCCATTGAGATGTTCTTACTGGATAAAGCTCTACATAAATTTTTTGAGTTGTAATCTCCTTAATATATAAAGTTGTTAAGAGAGAGAACATGTAAAGCTAGGAAAGCAATAATTTCAAGAATTGATTTCTTTATGGTTCTTATATTAACTTCTCTTGGCAATCGTGCTTTTTAAATCAGTATACTCAATTTTAACAAAAATATTAAAGAAAGTTTAAATATATTTTAACAGTAGGTCATTTGTGTTCTATCTTTTGCCAGTATATGTTAATTTAGAAAAAAAAATAGTTTTTATGAAAGAATCTTTTACACTAGGATATTGCAAAATCTTAGTTTCCCATTTATGTGATAGGACAAGTGATCTTTTGGGGCAAATGATTCTAAAAAATATTAAGATGTTGAGGATTTTGGAAAAAGACTATCTTTCATGTCCAAGTTGCTAAAATTGTCGTTGTGGAAATTTCATAACATTGTCTATTTTATGTGAAGGAGTCATATCAAGTAACTTTCTCAGCAGGCATAGTCTAAGTCTATTTGGTGCTAGTATATTTACATCTAGGGTATATTTTTATCTGCTATGCAAAGAGGAGAATATGGGCAAGTCATTTCCTCAAAGCAATTTATAATGATCACTGTCACTACAGAAAATAAAATATGAATCTATATAAAATCATAGGTGTATTTTTTATGTTTAGTATCAGTAGCACTACATAATTGAAATACCTTATTTCTAGCAAAAATGTAAAGCTGAAAGGATATGTACAAACTTGTAGTCTGACCATAGGTGCCAGCCTAAAATTCAAGAACCAAACCCCAAATTTGGAGGTCTATGCTATAAAGAAAATTGAGAGAAATATGTTCAAGCATGGAAGGCAGTTTTAAACAATGCCAATGCAGAGAGCAACTGAGTAGCAGCAACTTACGCTTTTTGCTATCCAAGCACCTTCTGAAATCTGGGCTCTGTTCACCCAGGCTGTGGCCTGCATTTTGCCAGCAGCATCTTTGGTGCAATGGAGAGATGCAGTCCCTGGAAAAGGCAGGTGATGTTCGGCAGATAGAGCCATGAAGGTACTTGGCCAGGTGTAACACTCTGATTCTTGGAGTCAGACTTCTGATAATATTTAATATATTTAATATTACCTCTTCAGCTCTGCTTAGGTGCCTAAATTAGAATCTGGGAGTTATGCTTTTGCTTTGCAATTTTTGAATTCCATGTGTCTTAAGAAACCATTACTTACAACCGCCATATTTTGACATTGGTGTTAGTGCAGAGCTCAGTTTCAGAGGGTGATCTGTGAGCTCTGTAGATGGCATGAGGGGAAATAACCAAATAAGTGAACAGAGATAAAATAAGAGGTCTATGCTAACTTAGAACAAGCTATCAAATTAAAAAAATGACTACCAAATCTGTCTTTCTATAAAAATACACAGCATCTTTTCCAGCTGAGCACTCAGAGACTAACAAAAAGTAAGTCTCTTGCATACATTTGAAAACAATTCATATATTTCATTGTACATTCTCTTATGGCTACTGCTTTGTGAAATAGATCTATCCGGTGCTTTTTAAAATGTAGATGGTACTTAATGCTCTTCTTTTTCATTTTTTTCATTTTTGCTCTTTATTTCTGCTAGCAAGTTGTTTCATTATCCCTGTATGACGCTTATCTAATACTGCCTGGACTATTTTCTCTTCTCTTACATTTGTCTGGACTTCTTGTTTCTTCTAAATTGTATTTGTGGATTACTATGCAAGAAAAGCACTAATACTATTTCAGGTGATTTCCAGTGTCTTCTGTCTCTATTTTATTTTGTTTACAGATTGTTGTGCCTTAGATCTGTTCTAGTTATTTCCAGATTGCTGTAGAATGTGCATGTGCTACTATACAAACACAAAGAACAAATTCTGAGCTCCTCAAGGCATAGTTTAAAAGTGCTTGCTTCCTTACTCAAGGAAAACTACCTTTAGAGTTAATAGGACTTTTGCCTATTCTTTTGTTAGGTCTAATGTGTGTTGTCTTATATATTATTTCTTTTCTGTATCAGACTATTCCATGCTTTTCCAGCCTACAGAGACAATACAGGTTTCCATATCATAAGTCACCCAGTAGTGCCATGAAAGTCTACGAGGACAGTTACATGATTTGTGCTAATGGGTGTGGACAGCCAGATATAAAACATAGATATTCCCATGGTCAGTCTCCTATTTTGAACAGAGACCATAATTAGCAAAAATGAAAAATAAATTACAAAACAGCAATGGTAAAATATTTTGTAATCATTCCAGAGCAACATAAGCTTTCCCTTGAGGAGATTACTAATTCAAAGTAGTAGTAAGTTTTTCCTGTGCATAAGTAATCCATAATAAAGGTGACATATGGCAATTCCCATTAATCATTGATGAGAATGGCATTGAAAATTTAGCTATAATTGTTCTTTCTGAATCTGTCCAAGCACAACAGATTTGTGAAAGCAAATACAAAAAAACAGTGGCAGAACATGTGACAAATAAATCCCATTAGATTTGATAACATGACACAGGCAGGCAGGAAACCCACTGGGAGATTGCAAGCCAGTAAAGAAAAATACACATTCACAATATTAATTACAAGAGTGAATACTTTATGGATTCTAAAACAACTTCCCACTTGCTGCACGTGGATAAATAGATAAGAATTACTAGTGATAGAAAGAATTACAGCCTAATTAATACTGACAACTGAGCTGTATGAAAATAGATGGGCACATATAAACATTTTTTCTATGAATTGATGAAGTGAGAAACAATGGCTTTTCTGCTGAACAAATAATTTATCACACTGTAAAATAGACATTCAGGGTGGGTGTAATGGCTTTCAAGTGAAGTAAAACTCATTAATACCTATAAAATTTGTACCACACAATGTTTTACTCATTTTAAAATGTCAATTAGAATGATCACATATATTTTTAAATGTTGGAGACTGATGGCTGCATTAGTAGTTCAAGAAGTCTCTTACTGTGTAATTAGTAGTCATAGTCGAGGTTCATTCTTGTTTGTATATGTATGTGTGATAAGGGGGAAGAGTTAAGGGAATGGAAGCATTACAAGACACATAACGAGTATAAAGCTTGAGGCTGACCCAGATCCTCTCGTCAGGTAGGCTGAGAGTGGGCTTGGGAAATTCCATGTACACTGGCTACTGTGAGGCTTTACAGTTTCCAGAGGTAAGTGAAGGCTGAAGGACATGTGTCCTGCCCATCATCTGTCTTCTCCTGGCTGCCTGGGAGAGGAAAGCACAGTCTGAGTAGTTTGAACATGAATGCAGCTGGGTCCTCAGTGCCACTACTGCTCCTACACATGGTCTGTCTTTCCCTGTGCTCAAAAGAGAAGTTAAGTTCTATGCCATTATTTTCTCCTTTAGTGTAAATTCCCATTGCAGAATATGACTAATGGCTAAATGGCAAAATACAGTAACACGGCATAGCCTTAATGCCATAGTTATCCATAAAGAAGTGACAGAGGCCTTTTAATGTCTCCAAAGAAGTCAAGAGAGTCATTTGTAAGTCTAGCTGAATAAGTAAAATGAGCCTTAAAATTAACTTAGTAAGTAAGTCCAGTACTATTTCCGCTGAACTATGTAATAATGAAACCTAACTATAGTGGAGGTTTATCCTTCCCATTAACAGGGTCTATGATTTGGCCCATTTTGAAACGAGCCAAGCCATGTTTCAAAGGTTGTGTGCTCTCAGGTCACACAGAAGTGTCATTACCTTTACAGGGGCGGGCGGTGCATCCGCAATGAGGCCGGAGCCTATAGCAACACTTTGTTTGATCAAAGCTCTGCTTCCCTGAAGCACTTTAAATACCTGCACATTTGAAGAGTGCGAATAGTCCACTCCAGTCCACTGAAGTCAACGAGTGACTTGTGCACTTGAGTGTAGTCAGCAAATCCAAACGCAGATCTTCTGTAGACTGCAGAAAGGTGATAGAATCCCCTGTTCCCGCAGCATCAAAGCGGGGAAAATAGGACCTAAATAACTACACACATGACCAAGCATCCCCTGATCCTGAACTGACTCCTTGCCCACCTTTCCTTTCTAGGATGCAGCAGTCCTGGGGAGCTGTGTTTCCATGAGGAAACGCAGCTTTGGGAATAAGCAGGAGGAGAACTGTTCTCACTGGCAGTCCTGTCATAACAGTCTCTTAGAGTGTAGAAATCAGTGCAACTTATAAAGAATCCTGTTGTGCCTCCTATTATGTAGCTGGTGGAGGGAGAAGAGCATTTACTGCATGAAGTGGTGGGGAGTCTAAGCAAGTACTTTAGTGCCATCACCAAGACGTGCTCCTCATGGCCCTTCTGGGAGGGGATGGCTCCTGCAGCTGAAAGAGGAAAAGAAGTGTTAGAGACACATAAAGATAATTTTTGCATCGGTCTTTTCCAAATAGTCTTTCCAGGGCAGTTTTTTTCTGGAATAACCTTTTCCTTGCAAGTGTCCTCCTGTGATATCAAATCTATGTTTAGAGCATCTACAGCTGCTGCGGGCACGAATATGTGATTGCTATGTTTATCGCGCAACTTTGACTTCTTCCTCTGCTCACTGCATGCCTGTCTCTCTGCTGGGCCTGCTTTTAACAGTTCAAAGAGCTGAGCAGCTTCCAGCAGCCACTGTCTGTGGCCATCCCAAACTAATGCCAACACATTTTTAGACGGCATTTGGCAGTACTGTACATTGCGTGTTCCTACTCTTTTCTTTGTAGGAAATAACCAACCTGTATACATTTATTTTTTGCCTTATTATAAGCAATTAAATGTTTTGCTAAGTTTGTTCCCAAAGATTCCCTTTGGCTCAGCAACAAGCCCATTTGCTTAGAAGGTTGAAGCTCTCTGCTGTAACCCCTCTTATTACTTAATCCTATTCTTGTTGGTTGGTGGTATGTTTTGTCAGCGATAAGCTGCATTTCAGGGTGTTTGTTTAGCAAAGTTGAGGACTGTTACAGTCCTGGCACTTCAGACTGTTCAAGTGACAGTTCCAAATTTGAGGGCAAAATGGCCACACACAATATTCAAACAATGTGCGGTGTACATTACAATAAAAATATTGGAGGGCATGACTCCATGGAATAAATGCTGGTGCTGTATAAGGCCGCAAGAAAATACGAGGTGCTATACACAATAGTTTTTGCCGTACACCACAGAAAGAAATGTGGTTTTCCTCACTGGATTTTAAGATGGCTATCATTAAAATATCCTATCTGGAGTGTTTATATCTGTACTAAAATTTTGAATACATTGCTCAAATCTATTTTAAGTACACAGTGCCTGTGATCACAATAGGTGGAAAATCAAATCTTTTTTTTTAAAGACATCTACCAGGTAAATCAGGAGATAATTAATGTCAAAGAGAGAGTTTTTTAGCTCTTAGAGAACCATCTCTTCCATTGCTCAAAAGGCAGCTTACCTGCCTGATAGGACTCTTAAATGCAGTGCAGGTCCATCCCTGCTGAAGCTACGGGAAGGCTTCCCAATGATATCTCATTGAAGGCAATAAACTTGACCCTTTTCCAGCATTTAATAATAATTCCTCTGCCCAAGAAAAAACAAAATGATACTCCAAATATTTAGATTGCTAAAGAAAGGCATGTAGTACTATTTTCCACAACATCTTATACAGGCACAGCTCAGCATGGAAGAAGGACGTCATGCTCATTTTTCCCATAGGATATTTGAAGAAATTGTGTGAAATGCTGCTTTTCCATGAGCTAGGAGCAGGCTATTTACATGAACTTATGAGTAATAACCCTTTGTGGGGAGAAAGTTGATGTTTTTTATGTATAAAGCTTTCCAGGCTCTGGAAAGAGAGAAATTGTGGATCTCTGTTGAGTACCACAGGGTGCAGCGGCGGGCACGGCGTTTTTCGCCGCCGCCTGAGGATAGGGCCTACGTCAAGGAAGTTGAGCTGTGACTGGAAGGCAACTCGCAAACGGATCTGCTGGACGGGGCCCAGCGTCTCTGGTTACTCAACAACTGCTGTGGGGTCCGTGGCAACGTGGCGGGCCAGGCCCGAGCTCACAGGGCCATAGCAGGGGGCACTGGCGTGATGGATGGGGCCGAAACGGGAGGCCGCAGGAATGCGGCATCGCGCTCATTTGTTTTATGTCACATCCATACGGAGAAGTGTTAAAATAAGCGATTCTGAAAGGGTTTGCCGATAGCGTTGCTGATTTGAGCACGATTATAGCCCATTAAACATCCAAGGAATGACTGACTTAGGCTGTTCTACAGACAGAGCCTCTGGTTTTAAATCTGTGTGACTGATGCCCATTTATTAGGATGATTAATTTTTAATGTGTTTGCTGAGACTTTTTAGAGAGTGGCAGAAACAGCGTTTGGATTCTGCTAGTAAACACTTGTCTGTCTTTTAGGTGACTGTAGATGTTAAGCACCTCAGTGTGAACAACCGACCCATGGATCATGTCACGTGTGATAGATGTCTGGGAAATTAAGGATTTAGCCCGTGGCAGGAATAACAGAAATAATTTCAGGCTTCTTAGTGGAGGAGATCACAGTTTGAGCAGCATTTCTGATGTATCCATCAGACTAAAATGGAAGGAGGCAGCGTGGTGGCAGCGTGTGCGAGAGGAGCGCGCCTGCCACCCCTGACTCCTGCATCCCACATAGTTAACTCCTTGCAGCCAAAAAAATAAATAAAAATAAAACTCTAGAAACACAGGATTCGGAGCAAACAGGTTAAACGGAGGTAGCAGCCAGGAGGGACGCACCAGGTTTGATCCCGGGGTCCCCGGCGGCGCTCGGGGACATTTCGACCGGTTCAAAAGTTGCCCGGGAGGCTCCGTCGCTCGGGGCCTCGGAGCGCGGGCAGGTCCCGCCTCGCCGGCCGCCTCCCTGCGCGCTGCTGCCTCCCGGCGAGACCTTCTCCTCCGCAGGTAGCTCTGCGCGCCCTAGATTTTTTTTCCTTGGTTTTTTTTTTTTTCCTTTCACTTCCCTCCCTCTTTTCTTTCTTTTTTTTTTTCCCCTTTTTTTTTCTTTTTTTTTTTCTTTTTTTTTTTCCCCTTTTTTTTTTTGCCCCGCCGCCCCCGCACACATCTGCCCGGCGCGGGCAGCGCCGCGGCCCCGGCGGGGCGGGGAGGGGGGTCGAGCCCGGCGGCGCTGCCGCCCCACAAAAGGCATCGCGGGGCCCGCGCGGCTCCGCGCGCAGCGGCGCGGGCGCACACGCACACGCACCGGCACGCGCGCACACACACACAGTGACACGCAGCCACGCACACGCGCGGCGATGTGCGATGCGCGATGCGCCATGTGAGGCACCTCGCACGGCCCGGGGCCGGGGGGAGCCCGCGGCATCGGCGCCGCCAGCCCCTGCCGCTGCCTCCTCTGCTCCCGCGCCATCCGCCAGCCTCGCCCTCGTTGCCTTGTTGGGTTTTTTTTAATTTATTTTAGTTTTTTCCTTTTAAACCTGGTCAAAGTGTATCCTCCACCCCAGCCCTGAACAAAATGCCTGCCCGTGCAGCGACGAGAGGGCACCGGGCCGGTAAATAAGAAGTGAGTACGAGCACAATGGCGCGCCGTGCTGCATGCTGCATGCTCCGCGCTCCCCCGCGCCGCTCCGCGCCCGCTCCGCTCCGCCTGCAGCGGCGCCGCATCCCGCCCCACCGGCCCCGGCCCCGCGGGACCGGCCGCTGCCGCGGAGCCCGGTGCGCGGAGCCGCTGCGCG
>JAVCKT010017042.1:0-17723 GCA_032273925.1 Rhynchotus rufescens
CGGTGCGGTGGGGAGCGGAACGGGAGCGGGAGCGCGGAGCGGAGCGCGGGCGGCGGCGGCGGCGGCGCCGAACCCGGGGGCGCGCGGGGAGAGCGGCGGCTCCGCGGCGGGGCTGGACCGGAGGCTGCGTTTTGTGCTCAGCTCGTTGTGGCAGGTTGGCTCCGGGGCTGAGCGGGCGGTAAATACTGACCCCTTTTATTTTATTGTGTTTTATTTTATCCCTTATTTTGGTTTATTGTGTTTTATTTTATCCCTCATTTCATTTCATTTCATTTCATTTTTGTTTTATCCCTTATTTTGGTTTATCATGTTTTGTTTTATCCCTTATTTTGGTTTATTGTGTTTTATTTTATCCTTTTTTTTGTTTTATTGTATTTTGTTTATTTTTCCCCTTATTTTGTTATATTTTATTTTCCCTGCTCAGTAGCCCCTTCTCATAAAGGGGGCTGCAGGACAGAGCCCCTTGTGTGCCAGGGCAGATCCCGGTCGCACTGTGTACCTTGTCTCTTGGCGCTGTGACAGCTCCAGGAATCTGCTTTGGGTGATGGCACCTCTAATGTTCGGAGTTTGGACTGGAAAAAGAGCTCCCTAAGCCTGTGAGGTGGTCGTGGAAAGATCTTCTCTTGTTAAAATTCCACGTGTTAAGTAAATGGGAACTGGGCATATTGGAGCCTTGGTGCTGCTGCAGTAGGAACTGGTGATAAATATGGATCGATATGTATATATTTTTTAAACTGCAATCATCTGCAATTGCTATAAATGGGAGCAGAGTAGCAGATAAATACTGTAGTCATCCAGTGCTGGGTAGAGTTCGGCTGGGAGCTGTTGGGTAGGAATTGTCAGTTTGATTTTCTTGCGGGGACTTTTGCACTGATAATCTCCGTCGCAAAACTATGTTTTTTTTTCCTATTCCTTAACCAAGCTGGCCATGTCCTGTTGAATTCCCGTCAGGGAATCATGGGCATAGGTAGCTCTGTGCTGTCCCTAAAAGCTCGCTTGTTATAAAGTTAGGGAATTCAACTAGTCTTTGACAGCCCACCTGGAGGTTTATTCTGCCTTTTTTTCCCCTTGCTATAAAAGAATTCTTTGAATTCTTGTTAAATCCTTAGTTCAGCTCTGTAGAATGAACCCAGACTGTTAATCGACTTAGCAGCTTTGGTAGCTGTGAGGGAGATTAAGATCTGTTCCCTGCCATTTCCCCCCTCGAATGAGCATGTAGTGGAAACTGCGTTGTTTGATATAGGTCCATCAATGCACGTGTGCTTTATAAATAAAGCTTGGCAGGTCCTGCTGGGACGAATGCTTGCATTCCCCAGTCTGCAGAAAGCCTCTGCTTGTCCTTAGCTTCCCAGCTATTGTATGTATGATTTTGCTGATAAAGGTAAGGACTGATTTCTGTACCTTTTTAGTGATAAAGGAAGGCATGCGCTTGTCAAGTTGGGCCCCCCGGTGAATCAAGGTGCAAACACAAATTGTGTTTGGTAGGAGCAGGGTTGGGAGCGCAAGAAGCGGGTCTGCGGAGGATCCTGCCGTGTCGGATCCTGCCGTGTCCTCCCTCCGTGTCCTGCTGTCCAGGTTACGTTACCTGGTTCGAGAGGAGCCGCCGAGCTCCTCCTGAGAGGTCGGCTGGGGCAGCTGAGGGAGGAAGGCCGGTGTCAGCAGATTGCAGCTCTGCGGGGATCCGTATCTAAGCTGGAAAATGCTGCAGAAGTCCACAAATCAAAAGCTTAAACACTGCGAACAGTGAGCTGCTTTGGATTACAGCTTTTAGGCGGTAGGCAAATCACCAAGGTTTGTTAGGTTCGCCTTTCTGTTTCCTCAGTCTTTGCGTCCTTTCATCTTATCACTGTTTCACAGTGATTGGGCATTTTATCAGCGTTATTAAGTGATAGCAGTTTCCATTGTGCGCTTTCCAAACAGACCTTTTTATTCCCTGACAGCAACCAGTGGCAAGTAGGTGAGATTATATCAAATCCCGCTACAGGTGTGCTGAGGAAAGGGAGAGACCTAACCTTGATGCAGGGTCATTCTCACAGACTTACCCAAAATTGAAGGGATACGTGAAGAGCCATCTGGGTGGAGATGCTCTCCAAGAAAGGGAGATAAACTTGTTTTCGCAGGTGGTAAAGCTGCTGCTCTAACACAGAATTCATGGGGCTTTAATTTTCAAGTGCTCAATGAGTTAGGCTCTGTTGCCCTAAGGTCACATCTCTTTCAAGATCCTGCGCAGCTCAGATAGAGTCTAAGGGCTTTAGTAACATTAATAAAATGGTCTGAATTTATAAATGTCCCATATGTAACAGTAGAATAGCACATAAATCCATTACCAGCGTTTCTCCTTGAGCCTGGTTGTGTTGTTTTATCCAAAGGGAGACTGGCAATAAGTTTTGTGGCATGAGAGAAGATGATGTATTTAAGCACAAGGCTAAATGCATATTAGCAAGAACCGAAGGTGAAAGATGGAGCTATTGTTCAAGAGCAGTGTCTGACAGTCTTAAACAATTGAGACTTTTGCAAATACTGATTCCATCTTGTAGCATCCAAGGCATTGCCAAGGCTGATGCAAATGGATTATATTTTTCTGTAAATGACTCAGTAGATGATGTGACCAGGTACATGAGGTCCTTTTCCAGCCTTGTTTTGTGCTAGTGTTCAGAGGAATGCAGAGGATGATAAATTCACCTATTGCTGATGTGTGATCTGAAGAGTGATGATATATTTGTTAAATGAAAACAAAAATGATCTGATACATTTTAAATGACTGTTATTTTGTAATGAGCTTTTCTATAGCTGTTGAAAGGGAGATTTTGGATTATGGAAGAGAAAACAGAGAAATAAGTAGACTTTCGGTAATTCGTTTGTTCTGCTACTTTAAATAAGATTTATAAAAAAATTATTAGTAGTAGTAAAAATAGATCTAGGAAACTGTTATAATAAAAAATACTAGAAATCCTGGATTCAGATACTGATACTGAAATACAGAGATGATTCAAGGGAAGGGATATTATTTAGTAGCACAATGAGAAAGGCCTGACAGTGGGGTTTAAAGATACTTTGGTGGGTGAAAGGCTTGAGAGTCAAAGGCAGGTTATGTCTGGCTGCCTTTCAGAGGAGATGCCACAGCTCCAAGTGAGGTGCCGATCAACGTGCACGAAGCAAAGGAGAACCAGTAGGAAAGTCGGTTTATCCTCTTATCATCATTACTATCTAGAAATTAGTTGAAATGCTTTCATGTTCTGTTGAATCTTTTCCCCCGAGAACTGGTTATGAATACTCTGTGAGAGTGAAATATTGAATTTCTGTCTTAAAGATAAGAAAAAGAGTCTGCTTCCTTCTGGGAGTGGACTGAGAGAAGATAGTGCCGTGGGCCCCACGGCTGGTTTATGTATTTCATTCCATAAACTGCTCCATGTAGGAGACACTGATAACTTCTGGCACGGCCTGGAAGCTGGGCTCCCTCGCTGCCAGCAGTGTCCTCTCACAAGGACGAGGCCACAGGGACAGAGTCACGCTCTGAGTCGGGCTTTACTTCAGCCATGGACAGAAATGCCATCTGCAGAGAGGCTTGGGAAGGAGCCTTCCCAACTGATCTCCTGCCTGTTTTGGGGAGTACCAGGGTGGTCGGGGATGTTTCCAGCTCCTGGATGTCCTTGTGCTCTACCTGTGGCGCTGCTGTAGAGCATCAAAACTTCTTCTGTTTCCTGGCTGTGTCTTTGTCCACAAGCAGTGGCTCCTGTTCTGTCTGCAGAGGTTAGTTCTTTGGATGTGAGTGTGATGTGATCTGCACCTGTGTTATTGGCAGGCAAGGGAACAACTTCTCTGTGGGCCTCAAGCATTTAGACATTAGGCAGGTGTCTGGCTGGCCCTGCCAAGGCTGAGGCTTTCTGCATCTGCATGCAGATGCCTCCAGAATTTTATCACCCCCTCTTTCTTTTTTTTTTCTTTTTTTTCCCATTAATTCTAAGATGCAGCTAAATATGATTTTGAAGCATTTTTGGTTTAGGCTTAAGTGTCTAAAGTTCTAGTTTTAGTTTTATAGGTCCTTGTAGGTCTGCATGGATCCCCAGAGTCATTAACGTGGCAATGACAGAGGTCGTATAAATTCCTAGATGGCAAGAGCTGCTTTCTTGGAGGCGGAGCGGGGGGCTTGGGTACCAGCCACCAGGCAAGCACCTCAGTTCCTGTGTGCTTTGACTGCCTTGCTGATTTGAAGATGGACAGATAACAATATCTGGCGATTCTGAAACAACTGAGCAGAACGCCAAAGGAGTGTTTTTCATACGTATCACCAGTCTTTGCTGATCATTGCTGCCCTCCCTCCTCTGGAAGTTTTGTAATTTTTCTAAATTTATGAGAGTTTTGTAATTCCTAACTTTACAGATTGTTGGAGCCCTTCTGTTGTGCTGCTGCAAGGCCCTTGCACTTCTGCAGCAACCAGAGACTCCTGGCATGTGCTTTGCCATTTTGCTGCTCTCTTCCTTTCCCTGCTGCTCCCTCTGGAGTCACTCCTGATAGTGGGTTTTACTGCAGGCATGTGCCTGAACTAAATATAACTGTTAGCCCTTCGGTGTGAATGTTGGTCAGGGTGTAAGGTTTTGAAGGGCATATGTCTGCCCTCCCCATTCCACGTGCTGTCTGGAGCTGGCACTGGAGCAATGTCAAAGACGGTTGCTACAACAGCAGCAGCTTTGCCAGGCAGAGAACTGCTGAGCTGTCAGCTCTTGCATCCAAATTATGCCTTTTACCTCAGGGAGCACAAGTTATAAAAGCATGTGTCATGGAAACAGGGGCAGCGCCATGCCAATTCCTTGCTCTTTCTCTTTCTGCTGCACTCCCCACCGTGCCAAAACTCAGAGCTGCAGAAGAGGCTGCAGGAGGGGACGGGCAGCGCAGGCTGCAGCTGGTGGAGGGCAGCGCACACGTGCAGCATCGATGGCTCCCCTCACCTGGGCCACGGGTCATCAGGGAGCACAGGTTTCTTTCTCACCTGTAAAGCTGCTTCCTTCAGAGCAAGAGTGCAGACTTGCGGCCAGCCTCATGCAGCTGAAATTTCCTGAAATCTGGGGAAACTACAAGAGGGCTTTCTTTAAATTACTCTTATGTGGTCACTGTCTTCCAGGCCAGCCAAAAAACTTAACTGCTACAGTAATGTCGGTTAGAAAATTACTGGTTTTTATTTTATTTTTGTGACTAACATACCAGTTTCATCAGCTAATATAGTTTACTAGCATTTATAGCATTTTGATGATACACTCAAAATACTTTCTTTCAGAATATGTGTATTCCTAAAATAGAGAAATGTATTTGTGCTTGCTCACTACCTATAGCTGCACTCATAATAATTTTGTAATATCAACTGAATCTTGATATCAAAGTACTGTAGTACTTTGTAGTGCATAATCATGAAGACTCTATAAAGCAATTTGTATTTGCGTTGTTTTTTTCATTTCATAAAGACTGACTTAGAAATACACTGAAATGCTCCTTATGCTTAACTTTGAACAACTCGTGTAGTAGGGACAAGTTGTAGTGAGAATGCAGGTGTCAGAGATGGTTGAGGACAGTCGCTGCTTTCGTTCAGGCTAAGATACACCTTGGATTTGTTTCTGGGCCTCTGCCATCTAAGCTAGTTTTGCTCCTCAAGTGCTTCAGTTCCTTTCCTCCAAGAAGAAATGCAGGCTGGGCTGACTGCATAGCATAGATAAAGGTCTATTCTGGATGGCCTGAACATGGGCTATGGCAGGCTTGACTAGCACCATGAGGGAGGCAAGCTAGCTCTATCCCAGCTGATTTTATACCCTTGAATGTCCCTCGTGTTGCGCCCTTGGGCATGCAACACACTTCCAACCTAACTTTAGAAATAACTTTCTCTTTAATTAGAGCACTTTGAACTGAAAAACGCACACAAAAACACACACACCGCATAGTGATGTGGACCAGTAGCTGTGAAGTGGTTACTGGGCTAATCCGTACCTGGCCATATTGGTCCCAAGCAGTGTGAAGGCAAAACTGTCTTCTCTCTTTAGGCTGGGGTAAAGTTTACCTCTGTATTAAAGTCTGCTAGCAGCATGGGCATCTCTGATATGTGTCATTTATGTACAAGCTACATTTTAAATTACTTGCATATGTGAGAGTTGCTCTGCACATCCCAAATATATCTCAAAAAAAAATCTGTGATATCTCAAAAATCCTATAGGAGAGGGAGATCTGGCCATGTATCTGCTCAGTGGGCAGATAGTTGGCTTTTGGGGCTGCCTGCTGATATTTGTAGCCCTGCTTCTTTTCAGATCAAGATTTAAGCGATGACCAAGAAGCTCTTGTGCCAGGACAGCTCAGCTGCTCATCATGTGATGTAACCCTGCTTGTATGGCTCACCATGGACGTGTCCTTCTTGAACTGTGTGATCTAATGGGCCTGTCTTAGCTATAAAATCTGTGAGCACAGAGCTACAAATAACTTTCTCAAATAATTGGTGTTAATAATACCACAGGGCAAAAATGCTGCCTAAGTCAGAAGAACTTCAGAGGAGAATTATAGTGGTCAGTGCTATAGTTGGGACTTGTGCAGGCTCTGAAGCCCAAAGGTGCATATAAGCAGCATGCATTCCAGCTACTACTAATTTTCATAATATGTCATATTTTGGATCAAGTTCAGCACTCTGGCAAAAGAGATGCTTGACCTGCAAGGTTTTACAGCCAGTCTAGAGCTAAAACTAAGGAGACAAATTGTTAATGTTTAATCCTAGGGAGAGAAACTCTAACTTATTTACGTTGTAGACTTCACTGTTGTCTTGAGTAATATGTAACAGGGCTCAAAATACTGTGTGTGTGATGTGGACATAAATGTTGAACTCTTTTTTTTCACTTTGGTTAGAGTTTCTGCCTGTTCTGAGGATAAAAATATCTGTTCCCTAGAGACTACCTGTTCCTCTTCCTTTCCCCCGCCTTCCCCTGGCTCTGTACTCCCACAAAGGTCATGGCTATGAGAAATCTTTAGTATGCCAGGCTCTAGGCACGTAACTCATAATTCATCTGCTAGAATAATATTGTCACAGTTCCCAATATAGAACAGTCTTCTCCTCTGATTTAAATGTGATTGATCTATTTCTTTTTTGAACTACTAGACAATTTCCAAAAAGTTGTTTTTGACCAAACCTTACATAGTATTTATGGTAGGAATAATATTAATGCAAAATTAACATATCCTCTGTATCTTATTTTCCTTCAGTATTAAAACATTGTTTTAAACATAGTTTAGTCTGACATTGATGTAAAGTGAACCCAAGAATAATCTGGCGAGTCCTGCATTGAGCCCTATTTAGAAATCCTGTCGGAATACATCCAGTCTTACCTTTAAGATTTCAAGCAGTTCATCCTATCCTTGACAAACTTTACCAGTACTTAATCAAGTGTACATTTAAAAGTATGCACTTTCAATTTTAGCTTGGATTTACTGCAGGCCATCGAGTCTTCCTTGAATCTTTATGTCGACTATGTTAAAATCTTTTTCCCATGTAGGTAGTTGAAGCCTGCAGTCGAGGAACCTCGTTAAACTAAATACTCGCATTGTTTTAGACTTTGCAACAACAGACTGGCTCCCAGACCTGGACTGCTCTACTCCATTTGATTCTGCATATGAATGAATTTTGTACTGGATTAAACCATTTCCATTGCTAATTATTTTTTTTTCTCTTGCATTATTAGATCTTTTTTTTTTCTATTAGCTTGCTCACAGAGATTAAATTGTGAAGACTCTTTTATACATTTACTACTTGATTGAGCTGTGATAGCTCATAAATTTGAAGGTTTTCCATCTCCTTCCCATATTTTAACTAATGAGAGGTCTGGCTGGTGTTAACTTGCAATTAACATGTCCTTGAGAAAAACACAAGTTTTTGTTTATTATCCCTTTACCCTACTGTATTTTTGCTTGCTAATCAACATGTAACTGGATTGGAGACGGATTTGGGCAGTGATTATTACAGGCTAGGGGAGCAAGCGCTCAGCATTATTGTAACTACTTGTAAAATTAGGTTGTTAACAGTCTTTGAGCAAAATAGCATTATTTTTCCTTTCTGCATGTTGAACAGAGAAGATATATGTGTAATTGCACAGCTTTTCTGAGATAGCCACATTGATTATACATGCATCTTTTAATTTTAGGTACTGAAAGTGACTCCCACCGTTCAGTTCTCCCGTGCTGAAGAGTAAGGACTGAGCCCGTCACAGGCTCTTGCAGCTGGGTTCCTGCCACGAACGGCAAATGTAAGCTTATGCATGACTTTACTCATGAAATAGTCATATATTTACAGGTTTGCAGATTCAGGAGCAGTATGTGCATGTGTGTGGTTCCTGAGGTTTATTATCTTAGATAAATCAGTTGCACAGTTGCAAATAGCATTCCAGGGCTTTGGAATACGTGCTCTGCAGTGGGCATGAGTGATTTCTGATAGCGTCACCAGCCTCTTTCGTGTGATGTGTGGAGTAAGATGCTACAGTCCAAACCTGTGCTCATGACTTTATACCTGAATACTTTAAGCTTGACCGAATGCCTTTACTAAGAATTCAACAAGTATTGCTAATAACCTTCTCCAGCTGATCTCTTCTTACGAATGTGCGTTGATCTTTACGTTGTTAATGATATTTAAGTGTTTTGGTTTTTTTACTCTCTCGTTTCTTAAATATATCTTTGAGATACTTGTCACTTACATTCCTGGTACTTATAAGGATCTCTGGTCTTTCTAATCTCTTCTGTAGCTCATAAAATTTTCCATGTATATTGTTCTAAAGTCAAATATTTATGCCCTGAGGCGCACACGAGATCTAGTGTGTAGCTGTTTAGTATGCAAGCCTGCAGAATTGGGAAAGGCAGAGTAAGCTCCAAAGGCATTTGAGGTGGTGTTTTTAAATGGTACATTCTAAGAACTTAATTCTGGTGAGATTGGCAAAAGATTTTGCAGAAGGGCATTTCACAAAAGAAAAAATAAAAAGTGAGAGGTTGGCTGTTCACACCATCAAATTTGCAGTAGTTTTGCTAGAGGTTTTGCAGATCTCTGGAATTAGAAAGTAAGAAGTGTGTTGCCTTATGAGTCAAGCATTATGTATTTGACAGGACCTGACGAAGTATACAAAGAACAAAAGTATTTCTAAGCGGGGTGGGGAGGAAGAGACACAGAGACTGAAACAGAAGCTGAAAATGAAGCAGAATGTGTCTTATAATTGTATCAATTAACTTTATCTTCCGTGCGGAGTTAGGTTTCCCCTCGCCCCCACCGTGTCCCCCGCGTGCCCAGCCACCTCGCTGGGCAGCCACCAGGGAGAGCATTGGGAATTGCAGCACAGGGAGAGCATTGGGAATTGCGGCACGTCCCTTGTTCCCACAGGGAGCCTGGCTCAGCACTTTGGAAACAATAGCTGCTTCAGTGCGGGGCCCGAAACAAAAACGCTGAGCGTACCAGCAACAATGCATGAAAAATGTGATGAGCAGCCTTGCCCCACAAGGAGGTCTCCATGCCAGTGTGTAGGTCCTGAGGATTTATCGCAGGCAGAAGCTAATCAGCAAGAAGTCCTTTTTTTTTTTTTTTTTTTTTTTGTACATCATCTGCCAACCCAGTACTTCGAGAAGTAAACTGTGAGATTTACTAATAATAGCAGGAAGGAAGAACCCTGTTAAACAAAGATAGCAAAGCTGGAATGATTTCTATGTGTAAAATTCAAGGATGTTTTTCCTCCCCAGTGCACACCCCTGTTTTTCTATTCATCCTTCAGAAAGTGGAAAAAAAGCCATCTCTAATAGAAGAATCTTGCTTTCAAAGGAGGGTTGAGGGAAAAGAGGCAGGTTGCAGAGGTTTTAATGACTGCCATATGAAAATGATGTGAAATGAATGGCAGCTACAGCTTTGAAAATCTTTTCTTTTTCTTTTTTTTTTTTTCTTTTCTTTTTTTTTTTTTTTACTCTAAGTCTGAATCAGGTCAGGAGAAACTTGTGGAACTGACTCACTGTGCCCTATTAGTAGCAGTCTCAATTTTCTATGAGCTGCTTTCAGTTTTAAATGAGCTGCAGCAGCATCATTAGCCTTACAGCTGCTGATGCCTCAGTGCTTGCTAGTGTGTTGCTTGCAGGCATTCAGTTCACTGGTTTTACTCACTTCTAAACCAACTGGCTCAAGGGCTCAAGAATATTGTTTTATTTCACAGGAACAAAAATGCTACATTTTTGATCAAGAAACTTTCTAATTTGAATAATTCTAATCAACAGACAAGATGTAGCCTTCTTGTTTGAAGTATTCAAAACAAAATTTAAGAATTTCTTAGAATATTCACTCTGTGGACTGAGCGATCTCAGTTGGTGTTGCATAGATTTGAGGTCTTCTTGCAAGAGTAGAAAGCAAAATTTCAACTTTTCTGTATGCTTTTAGCTTTAAAACTAAAGAATTATGCCTAAATTGAATAGTCAGCCTAAATTATTTGACATGGAAAAATAGATGAGAATTTAATTGTAAACCATGAACATCTTTTATCTTTGACATTGTAGTCAATGACTTCATTTGCAGCAATAAAACTAAGGACTTGCTGTATGCTAGTAGAAAACTGGGGACGACATCTAGGAGTTCATTAAAACTGAATTGCCAAGGGCATCTTTGCTCCAAGGGCACCAAAGTCTTTAAAAGGGATAGAGAGCAGAGTTCAGACGGAGCTGTGTATTTTGACCAGTAGTTGTGCCTGGGTACACACATGCATAAGTGCAGCAGTTAATATTTATTCTGTACAGTGTGGCAGTCGTCTCTCAAGTCCCTGAAATTCATTAGGAAAGAAACCGCCTCCAGTGTGTTTCAGTTGCACGAGTCAATATTTGTATTTCTGAGTACTTAAAATAAATCCCCACACTTTGCTGCCTTAAAAGGAGGAAATGCATGTATAAGTTGAGAAGGAGAGATTGGGGAGGGATAAGATATGTCTGAAAAAGTATGTGTGGAAGAATAACAGTTCTCAATGCCAACTGCTGTGTAATGGTGCCTGGGCAGGCTGGTTCTGATAATGTCATCCTGCACTGGAGACTCCCCTTCTTTGGTGAGGCTGGGGGACCTAAATGCCAGCTGGGGAGTGAAGGGAGAGGAAGGCCATCAGTCACCCAGACACAAAGGTAGCTTAGATATAGTGACATGGCGCAATATGTCTTCATGTGACATGCTGGGCACTCATTGAGGGTGGAAATACAGCAAGGCACGAGAGCTTTTAAAATCACAAGAAAGATTAATATAAGAGGAATTTAATCAGAAAATATAGATCTGTAGTTTCAGGAATTACTCATTCCCTCGATTACTAAAAAATCAATTTATTTCTCGTAAATGCTTCGTTTCTTAAAGACTTCTTAAACATTCTCACTAAAAGGGTATTGCATAACTGTTGCTCGTAATTATCAATATATTATTTAATGTGAAAACCACAGTTTGGCATTTGATCTATTTATATGCTCTTTGTATCTATGAAGCCAGACTTGCTTTGGTTTTAGTTCATTGCACCTTAAAAATAGTTCACATACCATTGGTTTCACTGTAAACAAAGAATGATTCTAACCCCTAAGATCACTGTTGGTTGTTTAAAAAAAAACAAAAAAACAAAAAAAACCCCAAAAAAAACAGTTGGAATTGCTCCAATAGTTACTAGTGTTCTCTTAGAAAACTAAATAGGCTTTTCCTGTGATGCAACGAAGATTAAAGGTCACATAGTTCAAAATAAATCTTTGCACATTACCAGATTAAGAAAAAATGAAATCTTTCATTAATTAGGCCATCTCCTTTAATGTTAACAGTTCATGATGAGGTACAAACTAAAGGGAATCTGCAGAGACAGGATTATATGGATATATGATTTACCCAAAGAAATGCACTTTTTTTCTTGCAGTCCTCTTTGCAGATCTGGAATGAGGGTGGTCTAAGCTTTGAACTTCACATTGAGTAAAACACAACTGACAATGTGGGCAAATAAAATTTCCTCTAAAGATATGCTATCTTGAGAACTTCTAACAATCCTATCATTACCAAGAGATGATACATGTTTTTGGAATTTTGGATTTGCATTTTGTTTCAGTTACATATTAATAAAGTGAAGTAGTGTACTGGAGAAAAGGGGAAGCTTGTCTGCATAATTCCACTTGAATCTAGGTTTATACATTGCAAAAAAGTATGGATATATATGTTTATATTTTTGTCCGATTATTGAAAAAGTGCACTGGATGGCCATAGCATCCTGGATAAGCTGCTTTTGTTGTATATGTGAAGTAATCTGACTTATGTGTCTTTGGTCAGTGTACCTGTTCCATGCTGTGCTGCAAAGTGCAAGAATTCAAGGAAGTGTGACCATGAGGTCACCAAATTCAGGAAATGTGTGTAGCTATATCAGATTTTTGCAAATGCATATGTTGAATCCTTTACCTTATTGCAGTGTTAATTTGGCAGTTGTACTAAGGATCAAAATCCTGAATGGGTTAAAACAATAGTGTGTAAATGGCTCCTAGCAATTTCCTTCTGTTGCACAGCACAATGGCTGAGAGGATAAAAACTTCTCATTTGGCCCATAGTGTCCCTTAACCTTCACCCCTCTGCTTTGTTCTTTGTTAAGATGATTAGGTGTTTTCCATCTGTACCTTTATGGGAGAAGAATTTGTGCTTGTTAATTCGAGCTGACTTCCTAAGGAAGTCAGGCATATCTGATAATACTTTGCCTGTCCTCTTACCCCAGCAGTAACCTTTGAACACATTGCCCAGGTTCAGTTCACTCGGAACGAGGAGCTGAGCTCTCAAAATACGATGTTTTTACAAACTTTATGGAAAACTGCAGCTGGGTGGAGAGACCCCGCTGAGGATAACGGTTGTGAAGTGAAACCAGCCCACACTCAACTGTGATCCAGAGCTCTCCAGCCTGCCTGCCCTGAGGTCTAATGAGACTTGGAGGGTGAGCGCCAATCTCTATTTGGCTAACATGGAGCAGCAATAAGGCACGAACAAGCTGTCAGTTGTCCCCAAACATATTTAATCTATTTTTGGTAGTAGTAGGATTGTGTTTTTCAGCAGAGCGTGTTTTCTATTGTTCCCATCTGGAGAGCAGGACTCTCTGCATGGTAGTGATGGATGTGCTTGTGTTTGCCTAGTTTCTTGGTGTCTAATGGGGTTGGACAGAGACTTCCAAGCTCAAGAGTTAGGCAATCAATTTTCTGTTTAAAGTGTCTTTGTACTTCTGAAGATCTCACCCTGGGAACCTCAGATGCAGTTGCTAGTTTGAGGATTGCTCTTGTGTGATGTATTCCGGGCAAGGTGTGGCAAATGATTCCAATAAGACTAACACTTTCCGATTTGGAATATGCATTTATTGAAAGCAGGAAAAAATCAGTGAAAACAAAAGAAACAATGTGCAAAATACATTAAAAAAAGTCTACAGTGACTGACTTCTGCCATTTCATATACTGATCTGCTTCCTCTTCAGCATCACTTTTTTCTTTCTAGGCCTGGCAGAGCTATCAAGCTTCCTGTTAAGCCACTCCATATTTTTAATTGTTTTTGTTAACACTGTGAGTAACCTGATGAAGCCTTGTAGTGTACTTCCCAAATGCTTTTCAGGACTGTAACACTGGCTATGTTTAAGGTCTTTGACTAATGCTCCCCTGAATCTTTGCCTTTCTCTCCATAGGCAGATCTTAGGCTCCCTGGTTTCTGTATGTGTATGTGCACTGCGCTGTGCACCATGTACTATGGTGCTTTCCTAAAACTGCCCATGAACTCTATGGTACCTGGCTACACAGACTAGTAGTGACTGCATAGATTTCTTGTGCAAATGACTGCAATCCTCTTTCACCAATGGCCTGTATGTGTTCTGTGGGCAGCAGCCTCCCCACATCAGCAGCCTCCCCAGATGAGAAACCCTCTTTCCAAGAGATTTGTTACCTTCTTGTGCCGGGTGAGGCTCCTTTCTCATGCTTACTGCTGCCTGGAAGTATTTGCCAGGCAGCACAGTCTGCAGTTTGCCTGTTTGTCAGGTAAGTTCTCCCGGGATCTGTGCGAGCTGCTCCTGAGCGTGCATCTCTCTCCGTGTTGGTAAAGCCTAGCACCAAAGTGCTTGGCTTTGGAGATGATGTTCGTGACCAGGAGCTTCCCAAAGGAAGCTGTGAAAGGCTCGGTCCTGCAACCCAGTTTCCGTGGGGCACCCTGTGATCTCACCTCACCTCGGAGAGCAGAAGCAGCCGCGGCTGCCGCGGGGTCGCGGTGGCTCCCCGGCCTCAGCGGGACCCGCTCCTGTCAGGCAGCTGGAGGAAACCAGCAGCAGGGAGTTTTCCTACTCACGTTTGCCAGAAAGAAAGCAGGCTGCCGCAAAGGACAGAGAATCTGCCCCCGTGCTTATTTATTGTGTAATATCTCAACACTCTCTTTTTGCTTCCTTTTTCTCTCATGCGCATCAAGAGGGTGTGCTGGTGCAGGTAGGCAGCTTGGCTTGTTTTGTCTGCAAAAGAAATAGCTGATTTTTAAATCAATTCCTCAAAATTGGGGAAAGACAGACTCCTGCATAGAGTTCATTTTTCATTTTTCTTTTTTCTTTTTTAATTTTTTTGTGTGCGTGCATGATTCATGTCCTGCTTATCTTTTATAACCTGGAATGCTGCCATGTTATAAAACAGAGAGGGAAAGCGTGCATTTAGATGACTAAAGAGAGACTCTTGTCTCTAGTTGGGGAATTTTTTTAAGGAGATGGAAGAATGTACTCTATTGAAAAACAGCCAAAAACCTCGAATATGTCTTACTAAGTCTACTTTCATTTTTACCCTACTCAGTTAACTTTAGAGTCAAAGACGAACAGCTGTGGGGTCAGCAAAGCGCTTCTGCAGAATACTATTCATCTTCTTGCTCCTATGGTCATTGTCTTTACTGTCAGCTCTGCTGGCAAATTGCTTTGTTTCCCAGAAATGCATACTTCTGGCCTGGGCTTTCGGTTAGGGGAATTTTTGGAAGCTTTCTATTGGCAATAATAGGATGTGTAACTTGATATATGAATTTTTTTTCTGAGTTTCGGAGTGTTTTCTCTCACTCTCAAATTCAGAGCAACATCTTTGTTTTCAAAAGAGAGCCAAGGCTAAGGAGAATAAGCATTCTCTAATGACAAGCAGAATAAATTTTACTTGAACAATAACCTCCTGATTCTGGCACATGTTCCGCACTTGCATTCCTGGCTGGCATCACCTGGGATGATAGCTGTTCAGTATCTCTGAAAAAGCAGCTTGGCATGAGTCTCTTCAGTTTTTGGTGCTGTGCTGTGTGGTCCTTTTCCTTGAGATCTTCTCATGTTCCATTTGGTGGTAAATTAATCTGATGATACCTTTAGCTGCAGAGGAAAAGCAAATAATAAGTTGTAACTTGAGAGAATGTACTGAAAAAACAGATTTCTTCTTCTTCTATATTTAATATTTCTTCTATTTTAATATCTATACTTTTAGTGGTTTCATGGTCTCATCTGGTATCTCTTTTGTATAAGTAGAGAAGTAGAACTTTTAATTTTTTTAGGTATCTGCTTGTGGAGCACAAAAGAAGCATGAAAAGTGTGGCCACGGATTTGCAATTCATAGGTTTTTAAAACAGATCTGGAGGGTTGTGATTGACAGATGAGACTGCCAGCAGAAAGCAGGCCAGAGAGACTTTATTTATTTATTTATTTATTTTGTTTTCAAAGTGGTTTCCAAGCACAATGAAGTACTTTCAGAGACCAGAAAACTCAAAACTAGGTTTTTTTTTTTTTTTTTTTAATTATTACTTAACAGAGCTTTGCAAGACTTCTCCACTTGGAGAGCTAAGCTGTGGCAACTGCCTAAGAAAATACTTTTTTTTTTTTTTTAAACAGAATCAAGCATTTGGTCAGCTATGCTCTGAAAAATATATGAAGGAATCAGGCCAAGAAACCCATGATCCAAAACACAGCCAGTAGGAGAGATTCTAGTTATCTCCTGGTTTTGGTGTGAAAGGTTAAGCCTAAGGAGGTTGGGAAAGGCTTAACATGTCACCATCCCACTAGTAACACCATGCTTCTTTTCTCAGCTGCTCTCAGAATATTTAAGCTTCTTCACAGCTGCAAGGGTTTGAAGGAAAGGTGTCCACAGATATTTTCCTAGGCACACCTTATTAATATGGGAGTATTTTCCTCCTCTCTTTGATCCACTACTAGGTGCACTGTATGCATCGCAGCATCTTTAAAAGTCATTTAAAAAAAAAAAGTAATTTAAAAGTCCACAAGTTGAGCGGAGCTGTTCAAGGCTACGTTGTGCATGTGAGTGTGTGCGTGTGCACATGCTTTTTCTCATTTGTTTTAAACAAGAGTCACCTTCCTTTGGCTTCAGTGATTAAGGATATGAATCTGATTGCTCTTCCGTTAATTTAACTGCACGAAAAGCAATTGAGAATGACTTCTTGCTAACCAGAGGGAGAAGGGTCAGTTCCTCTGCACATCCCAAGGCCCCGAGCAGAATCCTGAACATCTTAATGTCACTTTCAACAGAGTTATTACAGAATCCTATTTTTAGCAGTTGCTCTTAGATGTGGGCTTTTATGTACTGAAGCCTGACATGCCTTTGCTGTAGGTATGTTATTACTTTACATGTAAGTACTTGTTGAATATACACGTGTGTTTGCTCCTTAGCATAGATTTGTGGGAGTTTTTTCCCTTATTTTAAGTTTTCAGAAGTGAAAGACCTTTTCAGGCAAGTTCTTTAAAATGAATTTCTTATTCAACTGTATTCACAGTACATCAAGAGGTTTGCAGATCATTTGATTGATTTGGAGTCTGAAATACCTGGTATAATAGCTATGTGGCTGCTTTATACAGAAAGATCTGCAGCTGGATCACAAGCTGAAAATGAGTCAACAAGTTGGAGTGTTGAGAGAAAAGCAAATATGGCCTGGGATGTGTAAACATGTACTGTGCATATGTTTACTTTAGAAAAGGTCTTTCATTGTGCTTTATATTATTCAAGGCTTCTGGGGAAGAAATATGCAAAGATGAGGACACCAGACTTGGTGAGTCTGGTACAAGAGAGTGTTGCAGGATTGATCATAAATTGATTAATGGGAAATAGTGAGAAAAATTTGCAGTTTTTAAGGGAGGAACTAGTTGAGATATGGTGTCAGTTGTTTTCTATATATGCTGCAAGGGAGAAGATGATAAGCTCTGCTTTGCCTGCTGGAGACAGGACAAAGTAATGCTCTTAAAATGGAGCAAGGGATAGCTGTGAGCACTTTGGGAACAGAATGACAGTGCCAGTGAAGAGACATGAATAGACTGCTTTGGGAGATGAGATTGTTATGGAGTACCCTATCCCCTATCAATGAGTTTTTAAGAACACATTGGACCGGCTTTTGTTAGAAATGATTTAGTTGCAGTTGCTCTTTCTGGCAGAGAGATTGGGTTGATCCCTTGAGACCATCTTTTCTTTATTCTTTTTTTTCTTTTTCTCTTACAAAAGGTTTGCAACCTTTAAGACTTTTGCACGTAGTAGCAACTGCTGCTATTGCATTCCAGCAAGCCTTGGTCAAAGTTTGGCTTTCTTCTAATTTGTTCCTGAGCTCTTCTCACCCTAAAATATATCTCTAACTCTGGTATTGTCCTATACCATCTTAAGAGTAGTTCTGCCTAGAGGATAATATGCTTCTTATTCCTATTCCTCCAGAATAAAGAAACCTCCCACATCTT
>JAVCKT010017043.1:0-10513 GCA_032273925.1 Rhynchotus rufescens
CCAGCTGGTGTCTGCCATTTTCACTCCTGCAGTCACCTATAAAATGCTCCGCCCATGTGGAAGGGAAGCTGGATACGCAGCACACTCCAGGTCACAAAACAATGGCAAGATTTTACTAACCTGCCATATTAGCGAGATAAATATTATTGACATCCCTCAGCTCTATCTGTCTCTCTCCCTCTTTTCTTTATAGCCAGCTGATTCAGATATGGAGTCAGGCTCTCTCTTGCCTGCTAATCCTGGAGCCGCTGTCCTGTGCAAATCACTGCCCACATCCTGACTGCTGCAGAAGTCAAAGGTCCTGAGTCTTACCTGGGCCACACACACATCTCTCCTCTTACTTCAGCTAGTGAAATCTTCGAAGCACCTTTCTGTTATGCTAGTCTCAGTACCCTGCAGACTGTCTTCTCTCTTTCCTTGACTTTCTTCTTTCCTTTGTCTTCCTCTGAGATGCATCCTACAAAAGCACCTTGTTTTTCTGAAAATAACAAGAACATTCAAGTAATTGAAACACTACATGGGCTTCAAGTCTATTAGGACTGATTCATGAAGTGAATGAGTGGACATTAGGGCTCTGAGAGATTTCTTTCATTCTGCAAACTGCTGTGTGATTATGCAAAGCTGTTCCTTTATGTCTTCTGCCAGGCAAAATATGTAGACACTTTTCTTGCCTTTTGGAGGGGAAATGCTGTGCATGTGCATAAATGCTCTATCTCCTGCTTGAATTAAAATGAGACCTCACAGAGCTAGTAAATTGCACAGTGCTGGGCTGAGCAGACTGGCAGCTCAGAACAGCCTCATCTCAAAGCACATTGCTTGTCTCAGCAGCAAGGCATCCTGGAATAGGCTTGGGCTGGTTTCTGGTCTGTAACTCATTGTGTAAATGCCAGCCAAATTAAAGCAAAGCAGATGGGACAAGTCATTTGAAGATTAATGAAGCTAGCTGCACTAAAAATTAACTTTAGAGATGTCTTTTAATGGAAAGGATCCTTTCTAGCTCATAATAACTGGTCAAAAGGAAAAGGACGAGCAGTAAAAACAGACAAAACTTAGCAGAACACACCTACAAATAGTTACGGAAAGTGATAAACTTTTTAGAGTTAATCCTCGTTAAACTCAATTAGCAGTCTCAAAGCCTTCAATTCTTTCCAAAGTTCCTATATTGCTTTCTGAATTTTACCATTTCTCTTAAAATGTAGAACAAGTAAACATTAAAGAAGTGATTATTCACAGTGCAGTCTGCCATGACATTTACAGTTGCCACAAAACTTTTCATAACTGTGGCTGAACAGCGATATTTTACTTTGTATTACTGGCTATGCCTCCTTTGAAAGTGAAACGGCTATCAGGAATCAGTACTGCAAGCAAATTATTTTTGTTTTATCTCTACAAAAATGCAGGCAAAACCACCCCTATGAGTGCCTCTCTCCCTGCCATTTCACTGATAACTGAAACTGGTTTTCTTAGTGCAAACTCTCAGCACTGACCAAACACTTATGTACTATCCTACAGGGTTTTAAACATGGAGATAGGAATTAGCTACATATTTGGTCTATAAGCGGGGAGTAATATAGGTGTAGCAGAATGATATAAACACAAAGTCTTAGCATTATATTGGCAACATGAGCTCCGTGAATGAGAAGAGCCCAGTCTTCTGACAGAGATAGGCCAGGATTTCTGGAACTATTGGATTGCTTGATCTATTCACCCGTGTACAGAAATGGCAAATGCCATACTCTTTTTCCAAGAGTAAGACCTGCCATTTCAGGGAAGAAGTACATAAATCTCCAAGTCAAAAGATAATTAAACTGCAACATTTGGAGAGAGCACATTGTTATCTAGGCTGGTCTTTATATAGGGACTCTCCTGTAAGCAAAATTTGTAGACTATATAAAACTTTCTTAGGGATGATTTTAAGTAATGACTGTAAGAAATGTCACAAGGAGACATACAACAACAACAACAACATAAAACAAAACAAAAAAACCTCTTTTTCTAGAACCTGAAGTCATCAGATACCAGGTAAATATGCCTTCCTGCAGCCATTTCTCTGGTGTTGCTCTGAAGACAGTCATCTTAAAAGGCAAACATGTATTCAGTCAGAAAAGCTTTCATGATCTTTTCAGTTCTGCAAAGGGCTTGAGACCATGTTTCAGTCTCTTGCCTAAATGCTTTATGAAAGAACATAACTGAAAATTTTTTCTTATGGCCTTACTCAGTCTGGTCCTAAATAGCCACCCTGTCTGGTCCTAACAGCCACAAGTGTAGCTTGTATAACCAGGAATGGTGACTATCCAAATGTCATTTCATTATAAGAAACCTTGGGAAAGTAAGAGTTTGATATAATGTGGCATATTTCTGAAACATACAATCTGTAAAAAATAGAATGTAATTTCTTGTACTGGCTACAGACAATAAATTCTTTTAATACAAGTTCCATGAAATCAGAGTGCTTAAAAGTTGTGGTATTGATCCATTAGATGTAAAACTGATGCAAGGAAATTTCACCAGTCCTGTGATTCTGGGTCCAATGAATACAGATCATTTGACACACTCAAGGCTAGATATTTTGTCTCCCAGGCTCCATAATAATGTAAGTGAATATTTTGCTTTCCTGGAAGATGCACAGGGATTCTGTAAAACTCCTACTGGGCTGAAAACATTACATACTCCAAAGAATGCTCAATTAAACAGTGTGACATGAATTCACTCCATCATCATATCGGCATGGTTGAAATAAGTCTGCCAATAGAGACATTTGTGAACTACATATCAGGTTATGTCAAACTATTCTATAAAACAAGGAAAGCATGAAATTTAGAATTGTGTATAACATTACAAGGTTTGTAAGGTAGACTTGAGTACACTGTGTCAAAGTTAAACTTAGTTTATAAATGATTCCATGCAGGAATGGTTTGTGATAATGCAAATTATTAGCTGAATTTTTGACATTTATATGTCTATTATGAAGGCTTTCAGAGTTGGCTTGATTTCTGCAACAGACTGTTATTATAGCACTTGCATTGACATCAAGAACAGGACTTCGGCTTGATCTTCTTCTACAGATCTCATTACAGATTCATATAAGAAAACAACTAACATGTGCTATTGCCATGGAAACAAGATGGAATATCATGAGGCAGTATAGCCCATCTTCCAAAATAGAGGACAACGTCAGACAATTATAGTACAGGACTGACAGGCTTTTGCTTCTAACCTGTGTGGATCAAAGCAAAACTTAGCTCCCTCTCTTTGATACAGAATTCTTCAGTGCAGTTTGCAGTGCTGGTGTCAGGCTCTGGTTTCACTTTGTGAACATGAAAACTCCAACTAGTTAGTTTAGATTATGTTTTATGGAAGGAGAGAGGTTGAACAGGGACAGAAACATCACAGCAGGTGCAGAGGTGTGCTGGTGTACAAGGAACAGGCATCACAAAATTGACTGAGCAGTAAGTCAAGTTCAAGTCAACCAATACTGCTAAAAGAGAGGTAAGCAAAATCACTAGAAGCCAAAACAGCTGGTATTTCATTTATAGAAGAAGAAAGATTAATTCCAAATACAATGGCTATCCAGTATCAGTGGCCAGAACAAAAGGGATAGCATTTCTTGTGACTTGCACTGACTAGCACTGAGCACTACTGAAGTAGCACTTCAGTGCCAGTGGCACTTGCACTGAACTCTCCCAATTTCTCTTCCTGCCTAGGCATTCAAATACTTTTGGACATCCTGGACATACTATAGATGTATGTGTAGGACTTGTAAGTAGACTAACTTCTCAAGCTTCTGGTTTTGACTAGATAATTGAAAATTGAAATTGAAAAATCCTTTGAGCCATTTAGAACAACTCTGATCTAAAAAGAGTTTGACTGTTGTCTCTGACTACAGAGTGGCAGCTAGTCAGTATGTTTGATGCTTTGTGTTTGGTAATACCAAACAATACTAGAAATTCTATACTGATAGAAGCAAGAGCTTAAAGGGAAAATAATATCCTTCCTGTAGAAAGGATCTATGTGCTGGTTCTACCATCAAGAAATAACCTCATGTCCCAACCGAGGGTCAACAAAGTGCTCTACTGGAATCCCTTCTAGCAAAATAGCTGTGGGCAAAACATGACTCAGAAGAGAAAAGCAGAAATATGATTTTAAGGAACATTCAACGGGTTTTGGAAGTTTGTACTAAGGTAGCAGTTTGCCACGACAGAGATTACTGTGAGTTTCAAAAACTTTTAAGAGAATGATGCAAGATGTGAAAAGGAAAAGTATTACAGCATGCAAATATCATGTGATTGTGCTTAGTACATGAGGCTTTGGGAAGCCTTCCAATGCCTGAATATAAATGTTTGTGTGGTATTTAATTATTATAAACTCACAAATTGTCATCCACTTCAGGAGCTCACGATTCTGCCAAGTTCAACATCTTCATTGCTAGGTTAAGCTCACAGTTTAAACTTTGGTTCGTTCTTGACTGATTCTCTTTTAATTTCAAAAACAGAATGAAGGACAGTGAGAATTTGGGAGAAGAACTGGAATGCAATTTTTGATTTAAAATTTTATTTCCAGTAAAACATACAAACTTTAATAACAGAGAGTACTTCTTATGAGAGCAAAATACCAAACATTGTTAAAAAAGAATACTGGTTTGATTTTTGCAATAAAACTAAGGAAAGAGATAAAATTTATCATCACACCAAAAAATTAGAATATAAGGGTTTTTTTTCATCCTTGAATATAGATTTTCTTTTCTAACAGTTAAGTCCGTGTAGTCAAGAACTCAAGTAAAATCACTTTTTTTTCCCTAAGCCTTTTCCTTTTTTCTTCTTTTGGGCATCCTGGCTTTTCTTCTCTTGCTCTGCTTGCAGGGCTGCTTCACCGGCTGCCAGCGCTTCTTGTTTGCTGAGCTCAGCCTCGAGTAGCTGACTTCTGTAGGCTTCCCGAACGGTGAGAATTCGGCCTCGCGTTTCATCTAAGGATGCCTAGCCAAAAAAGAAATCAAAAAGCAAAAGCAGCAACACCCCCACCAACACATGGATGTTGATTTCCTCACAGGGAACTGCATCCTTTTTAAGTTTTTATGTTTTCTGCATCCTTTCACTATTTTTCACATTGTGTCACTGCTACATGATGTTGTGGGACTTGGTAGGGCCTCTCTGCTTTTCTTTTCACCTGCTCATGCATTCTTTTTTTTTTTGATTGTCACAGTATCACAGCTATGTATTACCATCTACCTTTTCACCATGAGGAAGAAGAGAAAGTACATGAAAATCTTTTTCAAATTACTGGCATATTAAGCTAATTGCGTAGGAGGCAGAGTAGGGCAACAGATTTGTTACCCATCTGGATCTAGTCCTGATTCAGTTACTAACTTACATTGGCTCCTAAGCCACTTCAGTACAGCTGAAAATTAGATCTTAAAGGAGTTGTTTAAGATGACAAAGTCCCATTTTGAGAAAAGCGTAAAGGAGCTTAAATCACACTGACCTTCAATGAACTTTAGGCCAAATGGGACTTGGGCTCTTTCAAAAGCTTTACTCTTACTTTCCATCCTGGACAATGGGGAAACCTGAATATCTTTGTACAGTTCTCTGTGATCTACAGATGAAGATACTGTAAAGGTGCTGATCAGCACTGGATAGGTATTCACAAGTATCTTTGATTCTAAATTCTTACTGTAAAACATTTTCAATGGTCATGCATTCTAGAAAGAGCTGAGGCCCTGCCCTGAAAAGAAATTGATCTTCTAGTATATATTGTGTTAGGCATCGGAAACTATAGCAATATTTGAAAATCCTACCGTGTATTACTTTTAGGGAATCAGCAAATCACTAGTAGAAGACCCTGGCTCCTTGCAGGCTTCTAGTTAAGTACTATACATGAATCTGACTGGGAACTTGCTAAGATGTTTTCAAGTGATTGCTGTACATTACTTGGTCTAATTTAAACTTATTTTTATTGTCTCTTATCCATTTTTAAAAGCTCTGGAGAGGGGCCAGTCAAATTTTAAAGGTTATCATTTCACGATTGTGTAACAAAAATGTTTGTTTCTGTTGGCTCTCAAAGCATAAGCCAATTTTGTTAGGATATGTTCACCAATATTATGGCTTGAATTAATGTAAAGAATGCATCATGCACAAATCCTATAAAATTTACTATTTGTGGCGATGTTTCTTTAAGGATTAATAGTTCTACCTATTTATTTATTAGCTTTATGCATGCTCCAGGAAGACGGATACTGTGCTGCGTCTCTGAGCTGCTAGGCATTTTAGAAAGGTCTCTACATAAAGAGAGCCTACATACCTTTCTACATAAATGATCATATTCCGTATTACTTTCCAGAACAGTCTATACAATTCTACAAGAGAAAAATGGCCAAACTTTATCTGATATGTGTCTGGTCATATATACCAAATGCTCAAATTATTTTCATTGCTGCTATGGTGATATTCCTAAAATAGCACTGTTGCAAAGACCTATACCAGGAAATGTACTGAGAATATCATATTAAGAATGTTGTATAGCACTGTATTTTTTCTAGCAGCTTCAGTTTTAACTTTTGCCCAAGTGAAATTTCAATCTGTTACATTTAGTTGATTTGGTTAATTACCAATTTAGTAATTGGTAGTGAATACAAAAGTCTTGAGAATGGTTATCTACTTTAAAACAAGACAGTTGTGCTAGTGCTGGATATCATTAACAGCTACACCTACCTGCAGATTCTCATACATTTCAAGTATATTCTGCTTCAGTAGAGTTCTAGAATTTTGTTCTTTTTTCCTTTCTTCCAAAGCCAGCTCTCGAAGTTCTCTAAAATGGTTGATTTTTTCTGCTTTATGCATTTCTTGCTGCTGAATGACAGACTCAGTTCTTAGAATAGCCTCAGACAATGTTTTTCTGTAGGAAACACAAAGATATTTGCCTCAGTTCAAATTAAGTTTTGGGAGGTATACCTATATACATACATTTGCCTTACATACTGCAATGCAACAACTTAAATACAGTTAAGCAGTTACTTTTCCTCTGCTTATACAACACAGGTGAGAAAGCATACATTTCAGTGTCTATTTTAAAATACTTCTAAAATCATGCTAATCTTTGAATATGTAAGAACAAATGAAGTTCATTTTTAATTTGCAAGAAGCATCTTATTTTCAGAATTCTTTGATATTGAGGTAATTCCACATTGAAATAAAAGCTTTTTTTTTTTTTTTTTTACATTGGCATATTGGCAGCAAGCTGGATAACATTTTTATAATTTGTCTTAAATGACTTCTGTAAAAGTTAAGGATGCTTACAGGACTCAAACCTGTGAAATACATTTCATGCTGTTTTCTATTTCACTTCATGTTATTCACTTCAATACAAAGTCATTTTTTTTAATTGAATTTGAAGAATTACTGAGCGTGTTTTAAGGCTTTTTGAGAGTCAATGAGTTCTACAAATGTCACCCTGAATACAAATGGACATAAGCATGAACTATAGTACAGGAAACACGGAGATGTATGTTATGTACATAGCTTTACAGTAACATATAGGATAAAGAATATAATTATTCTGAATATAAATATAATTATTATAATTATTATAATTATTTCAATTATTAAATATGATTATCAGTTGTATTTTGTTAAATACATTATTTGTTTCTAGTATTACCTGCTGATGAACGTCATATGCACTTATTTCAAGATAAGCATTTAAAAACACTGGCCAGCACATACATTTTCTTCAAATTTTTATGTCTTACTCTCATGACACACAGAATTAATTCAGCTCCTTTGACATGTGTCCTGTCTTCAAGGACACAAATTATGGGATGTATGAAGGTACAATATGAAAACTTAAAATATAATAACCACATCCAGGTGGCATCTATGCCTCTACTATGTGGCATTCTTTACTATGTGGTTTTGTCTGCACAACATAAAGGATGGATTAAATGCAGACCGGGATTTCCATGCCAAGTTTAATAACTATGTGATGGAAATGTAGCTCCATCAAAGAAATATAAAAGAAGAGATTAAATTCACATGTATAATAGCACATATTCCTCCAGGTAAGAATGAGTTACAATTGCATAAACAATATATTGCCTTTACAAATTCTTATATATCAGAATACTTCAGCAGCCTTTCATTTCTGTGCTTCACTAGGATTTAATTGTACTTGCTGCAATTTACCTCATGTAGACACTATAGTCTATAGGCTCCCATTCTTTTTGTTGCATTTGTAAGGTAGAGTCTATAATTGGTTGTGATGGTTTTTTTCCAATAGTAAGAGAATCTGCAACAAATAGATTAAACTCATTATTCAGCTGCACCGTAATTTCTCCTTTTGTATTTTTCTATAGTTTTTTTTCCTGTTTTGTCTCAGCAAAGAATATTCTTATATGTAGGTAGGTTATATATATATATGCAGGTTAGAAAAAACATCTTATTTTTATTTTCAATACTCACGACAGAATTAAAGTAGCTGCAACAAGTATGTCAGAGGGAAATGTATATATGTGCCTTAGCTAAATCCACACTACTCTTGAAGCAGTGAAAATATAATTAAGTATACCCAATTTAAAATGGTTAAAGAACATGGGAACTACTTTTGATCAGTAAAGAATCGTTTTTGTTTAGGGAAAAAATCAATTAAAATCTGAATGAAAAACCTTTGGGTACAGTTTAAAAATTATATTAACCTTTGGGCAGTGATCTAGTTTGGGAAGTACCAGATCAAATAAAAAAAAAAAAGTGCAATGTGTAGGAGTAGATAAAGGAGTTGTTAAAAAAGCCTAAATATCAATGATTGAAACAGGTTCCAAACTTCACTTCTTTGTAACAGATGAGTGCAAAATTTTGATTGTAATTTCCCTCAAAACATGGTACTGAATTCCTGACATAGATGTTGTAGCTCAGGTCCATCTCTAAATTTTAATATTAAATTAAATTAAATTTTATTTAATATTTAGCCTTTAATGAAAAGCTAGTCATTACATTGAATGCTTTTCCCTATTTCTATTACCCATATGTGTTAATCTTTAAATGAAAAAGAACTGTCAGATCAGCTACTACAGTATAACAAAGATAAATGGAAATGTTATGATCTAAAATTGACAACCTGCAGAATTTATTTTTAACAATATGGATAGTAATAATGTTATGTATCCAATAGTTAAGCCTTTAATGTAGCATTCTCACAGTATAATAGCTTATCTGACATTAAGTTTGCCAGTGTATTGAGTTGTACTATGATATTTCAAGGCTTCCTTATTTCAGTTTGACTGGATATGTTCAAAAGAGTCTGTGAAATCTTATGAGATTTAATGATGATAATAGCAGTTAGTTTCCTTGAAAAAATTTCTATTACCCTATTTACTGCAGTAATCAATGAAAACTCTAAAAATATTATTGGAATTTTACCTCCAACAAGAGGAAAGTGATATGTAAGCATTAAAAAAAAAAATGTATTCTTCTAATGAATGTTTGTGACAAGGTTTACAACTAATCTTTCTGGTTGCCTTTTTTTTTTTTTTTTTTTTTTTGTAACACTTGGAAATGCATCATATACATGAAAAAAAAACTATAGTTAAGTGCAGTTGGTTTCTATGAGCTTTCATGTTCACTTGTGCTCTAAAATTTTATCTATAAAAGACAATGACAAATACTATCGATAAGTGACAAGAAAGAAAAAATAAATAAATTGAATTTTGTCTTAAGTCACAAAACTATAAACACTTTCAAGACATCTCTTTTTCTTTCAGATTCCAATGGAATTTCAGATTTGAAGATCCATTCACAGACAGTACTCAGTGCCTGCAGCATTGCTGGTGAGGATTATGAAGGGTCATGGGAGATCAGGTTAACAAACCACTGACATTAATTAAATGCTAAATGGGACTACTCAGTGGGGACTACTTATGGGAATACTATATTTATTTCACTTTGATAAATATAAACAAGCCTTTGCACATACTGACTTTCAGATGATAAACAAATTTTTAGTATTTCTACACTAGTGACCTCTCTTACCAGACTTGGAATCGAGGGAGTGTTTTTCAATGAATTTCCAAAAATATTCCAAGTTAATTTAAAGTTACAATTCTAGTACTAGAAGACTGCCTACAGTTTGCTTCAGGATAACCTGGCACAATCCAAGCACCAAAAGAAACAGAACAATTAAAGACAGGAACATAGAGGTTGGAAGGCATCTCTGGAGATCAACTATTTCGAATCCCGTTCTCTTTATGCCCTCTCATCAGATATTTAGACACACTGATATGAACCCCCTCAGTCTCCACTTCTTCAGGCTGACCAGGTCCAGGTATAATAGTGCTTGCCCATATTAACAGTCCTGCCCTAGCACTTTACATGAGCTTGGCAGGGATAAGTAGAAGGAAACATAACCTGCCTTTACCTGCTGGCAATGCTCCTCCTTACACTCAGGATAATGTTGGTCTTTGCCACAAGGGCATTATATTGCTGGATAATGATCAGTGCTGTCTCACAGCTCTCTATCCCAGGAATAGAGA
>JAVCKT010017054.1:0-18968 GCA_032273925.1 Rhynchotus rufescens
AGGAGGAGGGGGCGGCCTCTTTTCAGTGGTGGACAGTGATAAGACTAGAGGTAATGGCTTCAAACTGAAGCATCGGAAGTTCCACAGGAACTTAAGGAAATATTTCTTGACAGTGAGGGTGACAGAGCCCTGGAACAGGCTGCCCAGGGAGGCTGTGGAGTCTCCTTCTCTGAGGGTCTTCCAAAACGCGCTTGGATGCAGCCCTGTGCCCCGTGCTCTGGGTGTCCCTGCTGGAGCAGGGGGTTGGACTGGATGATCTTGAGAGGTCCCTTCCAACCTTAACCATTCTGTGATTGTAAGATCCTCTTGGAGCCCACCTCTCAGCCACAGCCTCAGAGTAGCACAGACATTCACAGCCACAGGGAGGGTCTCGCTTGCTGCTGGGAAGAGCCATAGTGGAGCCTTCAGGCCTTGGGATCGGGAATCTGTAACACAGCACTTAAACTGTGTGCCGTGCCTGTGTCCTTGCCTCCGGCATTGAAGGTTCCCATTGCAGAGTCCCTGCACTAGCAGCTGGCTTTGCTTGAGCTTTTTGCACAAGGAGATTTCTTCCAAGTGGTGCCAAAGCTTATTGGGATGGGAAAAGCTGCTGTTGTCTACGTAGCACCTGCTCTGTTGCCCCAGAGCACAATCTTCATTCCATCCCCTGCCTCGGCGCGCTTCTTCACAGGAGAAAAAGTGCAGGAAAAACAACACAAACTTCACTCGTGGCATTTCAAACATACTGCCTGTCCACATAAATGCAGTGTTAAAGGAGATTCGCCACTGCAGGTCGAACTGCATTCACAAATTGGAGGGAAGAAACTGGAAAGGGAACTACTTTTGTCTTTTATTATCACATGCTTCTAGCATGTGCTTCTAGCATGCTTCTAGCAATGCTAGAAGCACTAGTTTGTCTCACACAAATTTGCACTGTTTTTTTAAAAAAGAGAAAATTCTTAATACTTTTGATGAATGCCTTAGAGGGAATCCGAGAGACACAGAATAGCAAAGGCCAACCTAATCAAATGAAGGTTTTCTGTGGCTGCTGAACTCAGCAGAGAGAGCCCCGTTTCAGCGCTGTGTGGACACATTAACTCCCACAGCAATTGAAGTTTACAGGCTGCATTTCCTTTCTCCCAGGAATAGCTGACAACAAAACCACTAACTTCATAAATAAAAAACCTAGAAAAGCCTACACCTTTAAACTGTAGAGCTAAAGTCGTCACAAAACAAAGCACTTGTCGGGATCAGGCAGGACCAAACCTCCCCTACTTCCACACAACTACCATACAACATACTCTTTCTGCTCTGTTTGTTGGACACTTTTCATTTATGACTCAGTTCTGGAACTAAAAGTTCCTTATCGTGACATCTAGCTGTCTGTGTATTTGTGTTCTGTTACAATTAACTTGAAATATGTGATTATGGTCTTTACCCAGATAATATCTGCGAGGGAGAAATCCAATTAGAATAGTAGTTTACGTAAGGGAACAAAGCTGCTAAACTCTGATTTATTGCAAGAGCTGTTTGTTTAATTAATAAATCAAATAGTTCCATTGCTTCCTTCTAAAATGGAAGTGTAGATATACACTGTGTTACATTACAGCTGATGACACCATTTTGATGTAAAAGTATGTTTTGGTAAATGGGAAAAAATGTAAACGCTACCCACGTGTGCCTGCTTTCAGTGGTTATAAAGAAGCAGAAAGTCAACATAAGATTTCACAAAGATCAAATTTTTGTTTCCGTTTATGGTGTTAGCCAAACTTCGGAAGCAAGTGAAGCAAACCACGATGCTGCTCTCATGTATTAACAGCTAAGGGAAGCTGTAACTAGGAGGAAGGTAAAGAAATAGTGTTGGGTTTATCGTGCCCAAAGCATCACTTGTGCTGTTTCCTGGGTACAAATCCATGGGAAAATAAATACTCTACCACTACTTTATTTTTTTCTTACAGGGAATATTTCTGTCACTGTTAAGACGCAGAAAACCCCCCAATAAAATACAGTCAAGCTCAGCATTTCCCCAGAACTTTGTACAGCAATTGCCTGATGTGCCTAATTTTGTATTTTGCTTTCCCCTAGAGAATTGCTGGGTACTAGAGCTGCCCCAGTCTCAAGAGGGATGAAAAGCTCCATGTTTTTCCTCACTGGATCTGTATGGAGGCTTTCCAGTGTTTATTTTCCCTGAAAACTCATTTGTTGTTCTTGGGCTCTCCCAGTGCACATCAGCAAGATCAGGCCATCCATAGAAAACATCTGGAGGCACTTGTTTCTGTTCTGAAGGTATGTGATGGTGTCCCACCTATGATACGATACCTGTGCAGATCTCCCAAACTTGTGCCTTGTGCACTGTTGATCTGAACAACAACCGACTTCCCAGCTGATAAAAACCTGGGAGAGATTTGCTGACTGCAAGTAAACTACCTCCAGTATTTGACAGAACTGCAGCAGGGCAAATGCCAAGCTAAATTACGTTCATGTCAGTCACATCTTGTTATTAACCTGTTTTCCCTTTGCTACAATGTAAATTTTAATTCTGAGCACTAATTCTGAGGATGAGTCTCTGCAAAACATGACTAAGACAAAATACCTCGCTTGCACCTAGTGCAGTGTTCCTACTGCTAAGTAGGCCTTGATTACAAGCACAAACACATCAGTATTAAGAGAATGTACAACAGTGTTTGAAAGGATACATGAAGGCTACTTGGGGAAATAAGAAATCTAAAAGAAGGGCCAGCAAGTTTGTACATCCTTTTCAGTGAGTGCTGACTTTGAAAAGGCTGACCATGTACGCCAAAGTCTAAGCAAAGTCAAGCATATCCAATTTCTTTAAAAGAAAGTAAGAAACAGCAACCAGAACTCAAAGGTTTCTCCTCCTGCATTAATACCCTAAGGCTGCACAATCATATTTCCACTTGTGCTCTCTCCACCCATTCCAATGAGCCTCAAATGCTCTTTTAGACTATGAATGAGCTACAGTATGAAAAATGGAGGGTATTTATGAGTCATGAAATGTGAATTTTGGCTTTGTGAAGCTGAAAAGGGAAGCGATCTCCTTTCTATTTCTTTGGAGGTTAATAGAACTAGTATAAACTTCCCTGTCCATGTTGTTCACACCATTGCAGCAATTGCAGGCTCTTCCAAATGACTACCTTCATTGCAACTGCTGTAGGGCTGCACATCAGGCACAGATGCAAGTACCATTCATGTGGGCTCCAACTCTGTACTCAATCACGTCTTGCAGCCTGATGTCCTTCCTTCAGTTGGGTTTCAATTTTACACCATGACAAAGGCATGAGAGCCATGCAGCAGTACGAGAGGGCTACCAAGACATACTGCACATGCACTGACTGTAGTGTGCAAGTTTATTCAAAGTGTAAACGCACGAAAAAATGTGTCTGGTTGCCTTTCCTCTGGAGCAATGGCTGGCTGGTCAGGAAATGTTGCCAGAGTAACTGAATGAACACAGGCCTGCAGAGGGGGAATGAGAAGATAGATTTGGTGGCGTGCCCTGACCTGTGATGTGTGGCCAAGCAAAACACTGGATGCGTGGGCCAAGCAACTGGGAACCTGTTGCTGCTCCTATCAGGATACAACACAGTTCTGGTAAGTCAGAACACAGTCCTGAAAACTACGAAGCAAATGGTTCAGTCACTTCTTCCCATATGGTTTGGAAGCTTTCAGTCCCTGAATATTATTAAATCAATTCACTCCAGTGCTAAGATTTCTTTTTTAATGATCCCACTTTAAAAATAGACCCTTCAAGTTTCTGCATTATCAAATAATGAACTTACTGAAGAAAAAGATACCCCACGTGAGTGTAGAAAACTTCTTGACTCCTGACTCTTAGGCTGTATTGTGGCATAACAAAAACAAAAAGTAAATAAAGAAAAGGGGTTGAGGGGTGGAAAGGAAGAGATCTGATTCAACAGTCAGAACCTCTCTGTCCTCAAATATCTGACTTTCATTTTGATTTCACCAAAGTATCCTACGTTGGTTCACTGCCTTCCTCTGGAAAAGTGCTGACCTTTTAGGAAACTGTAAGTATTTCTGAAAAGCTGCATCTTGTCAAAAGGACAGACAGTACTTGCTTTTGGTATGAATTTAATGTACTCAAGGATTCCACAGACTATACTTTCTTTCTTCAGGAGTTTTCTTCCTAGTAAAAACATTGATAAATTGCCCATAAATCTTACTTCAGTTTCTTAAAATGTTGGGATTTTTTTTCCTATTCTAAATGCAGTAATGGGAAAACTTATTTTCCTTATATAAGCTGACTTTGGCAGATTGCAGAAATTTGCCAATATTGATTCCTTCAAAGTTGAACTTCAAATTAAAGTTAAACTGCAGATGTAAAGGATTTTGTGACTTGGCTTTAATGCTCTACTGAAGCTAATTAAAGTAGATAAAGCGTTTCATTTAAAACAATAACTCGAGGCCCACGGTAATTGGGCTGTGTCTCCAGAGGGAAGCAGAAACGCACACAGGAGAGGAAAACATAATGGTACGGTAAAGAGAACGTGTTTTCTTCAAGATTTCCTTTAACAAACCCCTCTGCCCCATGCCACTCAGGTGACTGTGGATGAGTTGGGAAGGACAGTGCGAGAGATCAAGCAACCCCAGAAGCTGCCACAACGAAAGGGAGCCTCAGCTTAGCTCTCCCAAGAAGGGCTGTGGCGCCTCAGCGGGGGTAAGGCCTCTCTGAAGGGCTGCAGCTCAAGGGCGGCCTGCCCCGCTCCGCTCGCCGAGCCGCCACAGCTCCAGCGGCCGAGCACATGGCCAGGCCGGCCGGGCGAGTCTGACAGCTACACCGTGCTAAACAACAGATTCCCCTCCACTAAACGTGCTGTTTTAATGGCCTGCTCGTGTTATTAATATGCATACTATTAAAATGCTTTCCTTTTTTTCATCTGCCCTACTTTAGAGTTGCAGAAACCTCAGTGTGGTTTTCAGCCCTTCTTTCTGTGCTAGGAGGGCACAAATTCACCACAGTGCCCTGCATCAGCAGCACAGAGTTACCTGCTTATCATATTCTGCTCCCTGGATATGCTGGGGCTCCTACACAGACTTCTCACTGAAGTAAAACTGATGGATAAGTGGTCTGGAATTTGCTTTGGTTCGTACATCTGGGCAGAGATGAAAGAAATGGAGTCACGGGGACAACTCAAGGAAAATATTAAATAGACAAAAATCTGCCTCACCCAGAAACACAGCTTTCCAGTTTAAAAGCTTTTAAGTTCAAAAAGAATTTATTCCCCTAATGCAATAGTCCATCTATTCTTGCTTTATATAGCAGTGCCCTGCATTTACCATATAAAATGAATGTGACTTTTTATTAATGTGCAACCAGAATTACATATTGATTTTATGTATCCAAAGGATGGAGATGGTTTATATACAAAAACAGTGAAACGTTTTAATGTCTAAACTGCATTAGTTTCCCTGGCAAACTCTATCTACACCACTAATTCACATGAAAAAGAAGAAACGGTTTGATCTATGTTATTTAGGAATTAAAGAGACCTAGCTGTACATCAGAACTTAATAGCTTTGTTTTCCACACTGACAACTACTACTATAATTGGATTTTTTTCAGTTGTGTTTGTTCAAAATGAACGGAGATGTTGAGTATTTAGAAACACTGGAACAGCTGAGCAAGCCAAATACATGTTAGGGGGCTGATCTGCCTCTCGCTGACCTAAGTAAAAGTAGAAAATATTACAAAGGAATAGCACAATATTCAGCCTTGTAGGAAAAGAAAATGTGCTCTTTGTGGGCTTATGGAAACCTCAATGATTCTATGGCAGCCACCTGAAGAAACTGCTTTCAGTCAGTCGCAGATAAGACACCAAAAGAAAATGTTAGCATTTGCTAACGGTGTTGAAAATGTACATACAAAACATTGCATGCTCTGATGTCCCTTACGATGATGGCAGCCCTGGGCAACCCGTTGAAATGACAGTGATGTGAATGAATGGGGTCGTTGAGCGCGCTGCCCTGCACGCCACGGTCAGCAACCAGAGCCGGTCCCGGTGGAAATATGAACCCAGATTGGAACAACTAGGAAAGTGGTATCTCCCTGTCCCAAAGGCCAGGCACGGAAATAAACCGATGGTTGGTTCCTAATCCATAGGAATCAAGCTCAACTTGAGCTCAGCTCTTAAACTAAGCCACAGTCCAAGCCTGTTGAGTGCAGAGCATGGTCTGTTTCTCCCGTGGCCTCTCCTGGCTTTGCCTGCACAGTCTGCAGAGAGATGCTGCCCTCCACGCTCTGCAGAGTCCGTCCCTTTTAGGAGCTGTTTCCCACAGCCTTTCTGCTGTGCTTCAAAACTGCTAGGGGAAAAAAAAAAAGTAGGAAAAAAAATCCCAAAAAGTCATTCGCTTAGTGCCCTAATACTGCACAGTATTTAGGTTTGGTAGCACCACAGCTCACGTGAGCTTCTCAATGTTCCTTGGCCGCCTCATGCTCTGAGCGTGGGCAGCAGGCAAGCCAGACCGCTTGTGGGACAAAGATCTGCCAGAACACGCAGTAGCAAAAGGTAAGATCCTTTCTTCTTGAAGACTCTCCAAGAAGAAGAGAGAAATGCCAAGGAACTCTCCTACGCTGTTTCACAAACGAAAAGCAGAACTCCACAATCATGATGGCATACAGAGTGGCTGGTTGGTGAAGGAGGCTTTTCCTTATGAATGGTAAAGCCTTTCAGTAGATGCTGCCGTGCCGGGATGTAGCCATGTGCACCCAAGTCTTGATGTACCCATCTCACCTCAAAGGCATAAAATCTGGATAAAACAATGTTTACACTTCAAGCCGTTACGTGTAAGAATTGTTCCAAAGATTGGAGCTACATCTGACTGTGAGATGAAAACTGTAACACCCAGCAAGCTCCCAGATTACTGAGAGATGCCAGACCTCACCATTTGAAGGGAAGTGCAGGGAAAGAAGCAGTCCTTGAGAAAACAGACCTTTCACTCCACTATTACAGAGCAGCATTCAGATCAGCATTGTCACAGTGTTGTCAGTCTTTCCATTAGAGTTTTTAATGCAAGAAGGTTATATAACTATGAAAGCTCTCCAAGTTGGACACTGGCATGCAGTCTTTCCTTGGAATTGTATCATGTAACAACATTCATCATCGCACGCTTGCTCTGCTAATGCTCCTAATGCAAACACAGCACTAAGAATGCACCTTCCCCACTTAATCCCAGATGATTCTATACTTCCCTCCCAGCAGGAGGGGAGAATGTGAAGATTAGCAGTGAGTCTGAGAACAGCAAGGCTGTGGTTGGCATGCAGAGCACGGGAGGGAAGTTGGGAGAGCGGCAAAACACTTTGGGGTAAGAGTTTGGGTAAGAGTTTGGCTGTGCAGTCTCTCTGTTCTCACCCACTATGTGCTTTATTGAACAAATACCTTTTCGATCAACATGTTAAAGATGTCTTTTAAGGCATCTTTTAATATGCCTTTTAAAATGGATATTAGGTCCATATGAAGTGTAGAATCAGAGGAAGAGCAGAGTCTGCTACTCCTGATCAGGCCTCCTTCACTAGCTGTCTTCTCCTCTGGGTCCTTATGAAAATATTTTTTATAAGAATTCAATAAATGTGAGACGTGGAATGGCAAATGGAAAAAAACAAATGTCAGGAGTAAACCCAACAGGGAGAACAGCAACAACAAAACGGCTCAATTGTGTAATTTTTCTTTCATGTCATTTTCAGACACTTCCTCCAGAACCTAAATTAAAGATCTCTGAAGAAGTTCTTGTGGAGCAGCAGCACTTACTATTTGTTCCTTAACAACTGACTTGACCCATCCCCATGTAGTTACCTGCAGGATAAAAGTCTGTTTATCCCTTCCTGCCATTCTTCAACCCCCCGTAAGTCAGATCCCATGATCTTAGCCATACTGGGCACATGGCAGTGCAGGCACATCAGCACCCCTTTGCCACTAGGGATGACTTTCAAACTGCTATTTAATCAAGTCAGACCCAAAATTTAACAGGCAAACACACCTGCAAAGTGAAGGAGAAGGTGGTAACGCTCATGGCAACTTACACCTGTGTTGTAGCTTAAACATCAAATCCTCTTCCTTTTAGAAGGGAACAGTGTGTCAGTAAGAAATATTAGCACTGCTGTTCATACATTGCATGCACAACTGATGTTTTTAAGTTTGTTGTTTAAGTTCAAAACCACATGGAAGTGCAAGCACTATAGTGACACAGGCCGAGGGCAGCATCTTCTCACAGCATCTCATCCACAGGGCACCTCAGCTTTCTCTTGCTCTCACACACACATGCAGAGTGTCAAGCCACCGTTAGTCATAGCAGACCTCGAAAGTGCGAACCCGAGCACAACCAAAGAATGGAAATTTTCATGAATTTATAAAAATAACAGTTTTGAGACAGATTGTCAGCCACTTCCCATGTAAGGAGGACTTCAATGCAAACTTTTACTGCTCTTCGTGTCCTTACTGGCGTTAAGACAAGTAAAGGACTTGGAAGGTAGCAGGTTGAGAAAAGAGAAGTGGGATTCGGTTCACAATCTTGATGCTGAGATAAGGAGAGGAGTTCCTCATACTGTTGCTTGAGCTGCTTCAGCAGAAAAAGGCTCTTTCTCCACCTTGGTGTTTCCTAAGGAAAGTGAGACCTTGCCATCATTGCTGGGGTTACACAGTTTGATATTGTAAACTATACCAAAAAACCAATAAGCAAAGAAGATCTGATTGGAAAAACCTCTCCTTAACTTGATTTAAATGTACATATTTACGTTTACTTCTCTATAGCACGAAAGCAGCACCACATTTCTTTTTTTTCTTTCCACAGACTTGAAATGGTTTCTTGTTTTCTAACACCTTCACAGCAACAGAGGCCTGGAGAGGCGCGAGACGCGTCACGTGGAGCCTGAAACCTGCCACCTCTGCAGAGATGAGACGCAGCCCGGCCACAGGCAGGACACGTTGCCTCAGAGCTGCGCCACATCCCACCGGCACAGGAAGCACTGCCCTACAGATCACCCCAGATGTTCCAGTTTACATTTGTCACACGCAAAAACAAGCAGCCACTGGCAGAAATCAGGAACATAGCACCTGTGCAAACTGGACTATATTTTTCCCCCTCTGTGCTTCAATTAAGGTATCCAGAAGTTTCTGATACTCTTATTCAAATCGTTTCCCCCTCTAATAAGTCTCTCTTGGCCATCAAAATTGCGGTCTGGACACCTGCTCAATGGAAACCACAAAGAGGAGACGACCTTGCGTGAGCCCCACGGAACAGGAAGCCAACCAGAGCTCTCTAGTTCTTCAAAACGTGCATCCTTCCCCTCACCCCCCTCATTGCTGCTAGACTGACTTCCTAGGCTGCTCACACATCCCGGGGCAAAACAGCACGGTGAAAACCTGCTCTTAACGTTCCCGAAGGATTTTGGGCTAACGTGGGAGTGCCCTGCACTGCAACAGGCCATTCCGCATGCGGCTGCTAGAGCCTTGTCCCACTGCTAGACTGTGGATGCTTCGTCTTTAACTAGAGATGTCCACGTTGTTTTCCACAGAAGTTGCTTCTGAACGTGCTGCTATCAAGAAAAATGATTTAAAAAGCAGTATTCATGTGGAGCTTTTCACAATGAGTCCACTTTCGTCAGAAAAAAAACACAGAAAAAGGCCTGAATTAAACATAGGTTTTCATGTTTTTATGTTTGACATACTATTATTTTGCACTAAGAAAGACAAAAAGCCTACATAACCAGATGCCCTGTGCCTGGGAACTTTTAAAAGACCTGTTTCACTAAAAGCTTCAGCTAAAATGTAAAAAATAGTTTTAATTTAATATGCTGGTAGTTCATAGGGAAAAACATTTATTTTCTTTTGTTTGGACTTTTTTTTTTTAACTTGCTTTTCCCTCGGGGAAATCTAATTTTGGCAATGTGTGTGGGATGGAGCACTAATCTGCTGTTTTAACATGTGCATGTCTGGAATTCTCAAGTCACTTTTCTTAGCCTTGTGAACCTTTTCAAAATACTGCAGCAAGAGAGGCACAAGGCACGACCACAAGGAAAAAAAAAGGAAAAGAGCGATGCTAGAAATGTCTCCAGTGCTCATGTGGCCTCGTTCCATCCTTTTAAAGCACTCCCGGCCTAAACAAGACTGAGTATACTGATTAATCCACATTTATTTGGTTTATAATGCAGCAGTGTTCCTGGTAATTTGGAGTGGATGCACATAGAGAGCTGGCTCTTTACAGATGTGTGTGTGAGTGTATGAGCGGGACGAGGAGCGACGGGGTCTTGTCTGAGCTTGTGTTGCTTTGGAAGACCCTGCAAAGAGCTCATACCAGACCCTGGAAAGAGTTCATAGCAGCGGGTGAATGAAAGCTACTCTTGCCTGAGAGTTGTGCTGGTCTAACCTCAGCTACTCTCTTAAACCGGGCTACTTTACCCTCATAGATACCATAAGAAACTGTATTTCAGTTTGGTGTTAATCAGAACTAGAAAATTGCTGTATTTTTTGAGGGAGAAAAGCTGAAAGAAAGAGAGTTTGAGTGCAAAGTGAACATTCACATTGGGATGCTGCGCCTGCCCCCTGAGCTGTGTTCACCCAACTAGCATGAGTTGCCCCCCTCGAGACCTGAACTCACATGCAGTGCAGCACCAGCACAGTGAGGCTTAGAGTGAAGTCTTTCCAGGGGGATCTCTTTTGTTCACTTTCTGCTTAGGATTTACACAGAAAGAGCAAGGATAGGTGGTGAAATGCCTGGAGGAGGGAACTGCGGGACCGTTCCCCTACGGATGGTTGTACTTAGTGTGTCTCCAATGCTGTGCAAGAACAGGCAGGGCTGGAATGGAAGCTAGACCTCTCCATTGATCCCAGCTTCCAGGCTGGGGCAGGAGTGCAAAACCATCTGCCATAAGCACATGCTCCGGGCTTACACGTTCCCCAAGTGTGGACATAGCGACCTGCAAGGAAGTCGCACCAATGAGTTATTTTGCTGCTAGCCTGCATGCAAGTGAACCCTCCCAAGCTGACACTGAACTCAAAAGTGCCTTTTTATTTTTCAGACAAAATAAAGAAGCAGCCACAGAGTCATTTGCAAAGCTTATCTAAACCTGTTTCTTCATGGTAGTACGAATTTGTTTTCAATAAAGACATATTCTTGCAAGGAAAAAAAAGCAGGCTATACCCTGTCAGCTCTCAGAGGGACATATGTGTCTTCTCAAAAGGGGTGGCAGCTGCTGGACTGAGCTTGGCTTTTAGCTGAGCTGAGGCTTTCCACATAAACATCCCCGACGTGGCCAGTGGTTAATAAACCATAAGCTGCTCCAGAATCCACACTGAGTCTTTGTGGATTTTGTTAAAGGACATACTGAGCAAAAACAGTGGAGTATTTTGTTTGTTTTGTACTATAAGGCAGCAAGAAAATGTAAATGTTTTTTCACGCGTCTCGATTCATGCTATCAAAATATCCTAAATCAAGTTTCTGAAACCTGAAAGGGCGAATTGAGCCCTTGCAGCGGGGGCTGTGGCTGCCTGTCCGCTCGGTGCAGCGGGGCTGCCCGGCGGCTCCGCGCGCACGGACAACATTCCATGGGCAGCTCCGCAGGGTGTGGAGGCCCTGCAGCCTGCCGAGCGGCACAGCAAACACATTGATTCCCCTCTCATAACGCGCCTCCTGTGAGGCTCGGGACACCAGAAACGGCTGCTGTGACTAGACAGCAGCGAGGGTGGGTTGGAAATGAGAATGAAACTAGCGTCATACCAAGGAACACTTTTTTCCTCTCTCTTTTTTTTTTTCCGGAGATGCCAACCAGTCAATGCCAGCAGCGTTTTATCACTCACTGGAGGCTCAGGGCAGTATTTGCTCCTTACCCACCTCTCTGGTGTTTCATGGTGCACACACAGATCTGATCTGTGCTTCAGTGCGAAGACAATTTACCCCTCTTTTGACTTGAAAGAGAGAACACTTCTATTTTAAACATTTTAACACATAACGTCACTGTAATATCTGTGGATTGCTACCAGATTTAGAGTCTCTGGGGAAAAACTCTAAAGGCCTTTGAAAATCTCCTTTTCCTTTTTTAACTAATGATTTCTTTATTTGCTCACTGATTTTTGTGAATGTAGAGAGACGATGTAGACATTCAGACTAGAGTCTTCAGACACACAAGATGTTCAGCCACCCAGGCACACATCAGTGGCTACCTGGACAGCTTGTTCTTGGATAGGGTGCAGAAGTGTGTGCAGAAAGCACAGGTTTGTGTCGGATTGCATTCACCAGCAAACACACAAGCCTCACAAGCAAGATGCTCTCATTCTACTGCAAATTACTTAGATATATCAAAGCAGTGCTAAAAACAAAAGAAAAAACCCCAGTGTATTTCTGGTCACTTGTGCTATAAAGGAAACCAGTTTCTTGGAATTCACAAGTGGAGAGGTCTAATCCAAGCCTACAAATACTGATCTTGGATTTTCTGAACTTATGTTTAGAGTATAATAATGCCTGCAAAACACTAGAGACAAGGATACAGAACTGCTCCTATAATTGCTTATTGCTGCTTCCAGCATCAGGCTAAAAAGAGATCCCGACCTTTCCCAGTGCCAGGATACTATTTTCCAAGCAAAGGTTTGGAAGAGGTGAACTCTGGGCCATTTTACACCCTCCATGGCTACAGATCATATCTGTTGCTGGTACTGCACTGAGACCCACGCAGATACTTCAGCCTGCGCTGGCAGGAGAGCTGCTATTGCCGAGGGCAGCTCTGCCCAACAGAAGAGCTCTGGGCTTGCTCTCCCCTTGGAAGGGCGCTTGGGGAGGCTGCTGTGGTTGCGAGAGGGCTGCCCGGAGCACGTCCGCACTCGAGCTATTCCAAACTCCTAACCAGGCTGTCTCTGGAAGGCAGCTTGCAGGAGAGCTGTGGGACTGTAAATTGCATGGGCGGGCACAAGGCAGGGACAGAATGAGGAAAGTATAAAAGTGGCCTAAAACAACTAACTCTTACTGCCCTCCTCCCTTTCCCATGCCCAGTAGAGTTACGGGTATAGAAATAGCTACCCTTTTTCGACCTACTTCCCAGGCACGTGCTCAAAAGCCATCAGTTAGTTAGTTCATACACAAAACACAGAAATGCCAGGCTTTGCAATGCAGCTTTTTTTTGAATGCTTGGGGTACTGCCACAGAGACATCATTCAAAACCCGCTATGGGCAGCTGGTATTTTAAGAAGAGGCTTCCAGAAATTCTCTGTTTCTTGTCCTATGATAAGCCACATGATCAAGCATGTCATTCCGTAAGGCTGGTGCGGAAGAGTTTGGCAGTGTGGGAAAGAGAGGGTTAGGACAACATAATCTGTGTTTGTCTTCCTGCTTGAACAGCAGTACTGTAGAATGAGACAGTACCAAAGAGTTACCAAGAGTTACCTAGCTGAGTACATTGAAAACACAAAGATATAAAAGAATTCTTGTCCAGTGTGTGAATGGGTCAGGATGGAGGTCATATAAGGACTCTAGGAACAAACTCATCTGAGGTTTGCTAAAAAGGATGCCTAGCATTTGGTAGGAAAAAAAACTGGTCTTCCAAAATGTTTTACGAGCTCTACCAATAAGTTCTCTCCAGGAGGACATTCAGACAAGGACTGAACTTCAATCCAAAAACCTGGCATCATTGTTATATTCCATAACATTTGACTTTGGGCCTGATTCATTCAACATTTCCCAAGCAGCTCCCTCTATCCCACCAGTGAGTGCCCCTCATCAAGGCACACCTTGAAGGACCACTAAGTCCCTACTCCTGCTAGTGGGGATGGAGAGAAGGTGCTGCATGAGTTAACAGGGGCGGGGTTCAGGTAGGTGTTGGCAAAGACCTCCATGAGGATGGCAAGTTTTCTGCTGGGGCACTGGATTGATGCTTTCACAGAGCGGCTCCGGGACGCTGCAGCTGCCGAGGATCTGGAACTTGCAGGTGTGCACTTTGCCTACAACCCAGTTGACACAGGAACCAGGGGCTGGATATTTCCTGCTTTCTCAGTTATTTTAGGAGAGGGGAGGTGGTCATGTGTGGTTTTCTTTCAAGCTTTCTTTCAGTACTGGACTTCTTGAGGCCTAGTCCTGCTTTCAATTGAAATGAATGAGCTTTTTGTTATTGAACCCAGTTTAACCTCTGCTAATTTATTATGGACCCTACTGCTATTGCACCTGGGTATCTCATGATCTAATGATCTATTTATCCTCGTGTTTGGGATCATGCTTCCGAGAAAGCTAAATGTCATGTTCTTATTATAGTACAGGGAGCAGAAGTACAGAAGGTGGATAGTCTGAAAATTCAAAGAACGTGACATGTCTATAATGCTGGCTAAAACATATAAGTTCAACTGGTTTCCTCAGAACTTCTGCTCAGATGGCACTCAGCAAAGCAGGACAGGCCACATAAAGCAAGCCATACATGCCCTGGTGTGCTGAGCAGCCTGGGACATGAGCCTAGCCTTGATTCCCTAGACGGAGGAGGAAATGACACTGCTGCTCACTTACATACAACAGTCTTCATGGTTATGTAAAAGACCCAGATTTAAACTCTAGCTGCCTTGCTTGGATCAGCGATTTAAACCTCAACAAATGTGTCAGTCACTAGAATCACTAGAATGGGGCAGTTCTTCCCACTATTCCTGCTAGAACCGAGTCACTGCATGGATATATTCACTAGGCTAGAGATAGAAGAATGACTCCACAGCTGATGGTTGGGACACACATCGTTGGCTCCCAGCTCTCAAGAAGAGGAAGTTACTTCCCAGTTCTCCTCACTTTCTAGGCTCCAGGAATCACAGTCCTAGCACTGAACTGTGACTCTGCTGCCAGAGAGACCTGGGTACCTAACACAGGACAACGGATTCCTCTGGGCAGCAGGGCTCTTAAAAGTCGGTCTTGAGTCGTTCTGGACTTGGACACTTAAATCCTGTTTATTCTGTTCACCATCAGCTACTGTGGGTGCCAAAAGGTCTTGAATCACAAAGATCTGACTGTCCACTGTGGAAGAGTGGGGGAGTTGGTATCTCCTTGGGTCTCGCTTTGGGACCTCTGGCATATGCCCTTAGCCTATAACTGTACCCAAGGCCATGGAAGCATTCTCCTATTCAGCACACTGAACACAACCTCTAGTTTTTGTCCTCCAAAACACGCCTGAGGTCTGTGTTGGCAAAGAACTGGGCCACATCATCTAAGCACCTCCCTGGAGCTCTACCCACTGGGACAAGTTTCCCCTCAGTGGGAGCAGGATGGGACTTCTAAAGAGCAGTCCAACGAGCTGCTTGGGAAAAAGCAAAGTTTCTGAAACATTTTGCCTGTGGTTGATTAAGCCCCTTGTTGTGGTGGCAAGTGACATGTGATGTCTAAAATCTAGGCGGGAATCACTGATGATTAAACAAGTCTTTATCTCACATGTTTCACAAGCTTTGCACAGAAAGACTTTGCCTAACATAAAGAAGTTAGGAAGACACATTGTTTTTCATCCCATTGGTTGCATTACAACTTCATTAATGTTGATAATACCTCAGTACAACTACAAGCTGCTGTACTCACTTCTGATGACAGTTTTAAGGACAGAAACTCCCACAGAAACCTATCAAATGAGAAGAGCTACTAGCTGAGTTTTAGAAAAGATGCTTTTTTTCACATCCCAGCCAAAGCACAGGAAACTGGGGTTAGCTGGCAAGAGGGATGGGAGAAGAGGGCATAAAATAAATACTAATGAAATAATGTTATTAAATCAAATAAAGCTTCAGGTAATTTCCTCTAATTCTGCTGACACTATCTGATCTTCTGGATTTTGCTTTGTTTTAAAACAATGCTGTTGGAGAGAGATAAGTATAATGACAGAGCAGCAAAACAAATTTTCAGCACATACACCTCTAGTATGCATGCATGATACCCCTTTAAATCTTATAAGCTTTAATGCTCCAAATGCTGTGGGAATAATCTGCAGCATGAAGTTTTAGGCAGAGTTCCTAATTGAAACTGATCTGGTCTGCAGGCAGGAAAAGTAGTTGTTCATATTAAAATATCTTCTTCTCACAGAGCAGTTAGTTAAAATGCGCTTTCAAAAATCAAGCTACAATAGAAGCCATTAAAAATGCCCAAAATTTTCCAACCGCACACAATTGCCCCAAATAATTTCTATTCAAATTCAGGGAAAAATTATGGTAAAACGTTTGCTACCATTATGAGGTCAGCTGTTGGCAAATGCTAGGATTTTAATGACAAACATAACAGTAATTCATTAGCACTACTCGAACAAGCAGATTTATCTGGCGTGGAGTGCACTGGTGAGCGGTTTCCTCACCCCAAGCAAGTTTGTATCGTAAGCAAGGGTTAGGAATGCAACTTACCAGCTCTAGGAATCTCCTCACCACCTGCCTCTGTTTTAAGTTGGTTTCACCATCCAGGTTAGCTGTTTCTATATGGCACAGTCCATCGGGATCACTTGAAGAGAGGAGCAGTATGTCCGCAGGTATAATTTCATTACAGCGAAGCTGAACGAAGTCTCCAACCTTCACTTCTTTCCAGTATCTGCTTATATATTTCTTTTCAGTCCTTAAAAAAAAAAAAAAAGGCATTTAAGGGACATATATTAAAAAATGCATAGCTCATCATCCTTCACATAAGATGTGATTTGATTTGCAGCAGGACACAGTGACTTTGGAAGTTCCTCAAGTACTTTCAAGTTCCTCCATGGAAAGGTTCTGTAGATGTCCTGGATGTCAATGATCACCAACAAAGAACTACCCCTCAACTGGCTCCCATTATGTCTCAGTTTTCAATAGGGACAATGTTTGTATAGAGCTACATGTGAAATTTGGAAGAAGGAGCCAAAAAAATGTGTCTGAAAAAGATTTCCAGCATTAGTCACTAAATCTAAATTGCAAGAACATCTCCTGTGGAAAAATGCAACTCTTAGTGCTCTACAGGGGTAGGACACTATCACTGCTTTTAAATATTTCTGCAGTATCGCCATATTAGCCATAGTGCCATCTGCTACGTCGCTCATTTCTGCTTCGTTACTGTGAACATTTTATTTTGGAGTGCATTTTCTTTGTCACTTCAAAGATTTATCTAACTGAAACATTAACGTGTATGTTGTTCATTTAGACATGGCCACTAAACCCCTCTATTTTTAAAAGTCATGCTAATAAGCTACTTTTTTTTAGTATTATATTTTATTCAGAGCAAAGGAGGAAAAAAAAAAGGAGCAGGTGCTTGCTTAATTAAGTCTAGTTAAACTCCAGGTTTGTAGCTTTAAAAACACTAATGTGCTTTCTTGGCACTTGGGTCGATCATTTGCCTTTGCTGTGTTTTTGAAACGAATTCTGTTCATAAGAGCCACGACATTAACCAGGTAAACACGTCCTGCCAAGGGGCAGCTGCTGCTCTGACACGGCCAGAACGTCCTGCGGTCGCGGAGGATGTCCCCCAGTGGTGGCCAGTGACAGGACAAAGGGCAATGGGTACAAGTTGAAACACAGGCAGTTCGTCTCCATGTGAGGAAGAACTTCTTTCCTGTGAGGGTGCCAGACCCCTGGAAAGGGCTGCCCAGGGAGGCTGTGGAGTCTCCTTCTCTGCGGATCTTCCAGACCCACCTGGATGCCGCCTGTGCCCCGTGCTCTGATCCAGGGAAAACAGACCCAACTCAGTCTCTCCTTGTAACCTCAAGGAGCCTGGCTCAGCAGTACATGGCAGCGGGCAGAAAGTTACGGCCATGCAGACCCAGCAGGAATGAAATCGGGGCCCTTTTGAAGACCGAGCTGCTCTGGGTCTCAAAGAGGAAGACCCAGCCCTCCCTTTTGAAGACCCAGCCCAACCACCTTGAGCTTTTCTTCAAAAAGAATCGGAGGCTCCCAACTAAACGGGATCTATGGCAGGGGAAGGGAGCAGCCGAGGCGGCCGCGGCGCTCGCAGGTGTGGGGGTCACTGCCCAGCAGCGCCCGCGCTCTCCGCAGCACCGGCCTCTAGCAAAGGGGGTTCCAGGTCCATGCAGACCAGTCACCTGCATTCCTGGCCAGAGGACAACTGGCAGGGACAGCGACACAACCAGCAGTTAATGGCAAGTGCCATCATCATCCTCACCAGGTTCCTTCAACTGCTCTTTCTCCACCGTCAGCCTCACTGGGTTCCTTCTGCTCTTTCCAGCAGCTGCTAGTAAAAGGCAACTGCAAGTTTTGAGGGCTCTCTTGCTCCTGTTACGTGTATGAAAATGGTAGCTGAAATTCAGATGGAGTTTCCATGGTCATGAGTGGTTGGATGAAAGAAAATGTTAACAACAAAGCTCTGGAAGCAGAAAGGATATTAAAAAAAAAACCCACCCAAAATACCAAAGTTTTCCAGCAGTTCTTTATTCATAATGTAGGCTTAAGCAATCATTACAATGTAGAAGGGAGACACACTTACAGCAATTATTTATACCAGTTTAGAACAAAAAACTGCACAGGGAGAGCTCAACTCTCAGTACAAACTAGCAACTAAACCACAATAATTTACCATTAGAAACATTTTATTTTTCAGCTGTGACACTGCTTTTACAATATGCAAAAACACAAACAATAGAACTATCCAAAGTGTTTTGTCACATTCTTTCTACATTGAATTTGGCAACATTTTATATTAAATTTTACGGATTATACTAACGTTTAAGAACTAAACAAGTGAAAAGCTGTACTCCGGTACAGTTACATCCATTTATTCCAAAGGTTTAAATAACACTTTTAACTATTGAGATTATCTCCTAGCAGTTTTTGTTTATGCAAAAACCATCTCCAAGCCTCATTTGCACAATGCATCAGCTACTGTGTCAAGATTGGTGGGCTACACCACAGGCACTACTGTTTATTATATTCTGTAATAAGGAGCTTGTTTTTCAAAGAAAGGAAGGTTTAATATTTTCTAAGAATCATGCTTTTTTTTTTCTTTTTTAAAATTTTTTTTTTATTTTAAGCAATTAAAAAAAACAACAAAAAATAATGTTT
>JAVCKT010017056.1:3367-17273 GCA_032273925.1 Rhynchotus rufescens
TGTTCCATTTAATGAACATCCTTTGCTCCTCGTAGCATGACTTTGCATTCAGAGACCTTAAAGCATCCAAAACAAGGAAGTCTTTCTCTTAAGATGAAGACATCATTCTGCATAATTTGGATTACCATTGTTATTCCTTCTTGTGAATATTCTCACTTTGATGGCTGGTAGCAGTGCAAGTCTGTCCCTGTCCTCATTAGTTTCCATCCACTGGACTTTCCTACAACATGGAGCAGAGAGCAGACAAGGCAGCTCCTTCTCTCCCTACTTTAGATTTTCCCCACTGACACAGAAATATATAGCACTGTCCATTAATCCTAGCTGGGACTTTCTTCTAGGCAATGCCTGTCCACAGCACGTCCTATGTTCTCCAGCACCACCCTCTCTCAGGGCAAGGCTGTCCTTCTTCACTCCCTAGGATGCAAGCCATTGTGCTGCTTTTTTAGAGTCATTTCATGTTTTCTTCCATGCAATGGATGCACTTATTGACAGAGATGGGCCAAAAGGAGATCCGCATGAGATATGTATTAGTTTTGATATAAATCATGTGGCCTGAGGGTTGTTTTGTAATCTATTTAAGAAAGCTCTATGTAGTTTTTGTACGCTGATTAATATTTTTTAATTACTTTCATGGCAGTAAGTTAATTACTTAATGTTACAGTCCATTATTACACTACTCCCTTTCTAGCATATTTTTAAATCTTAAAAGGTTTTTCCCCGCTGGAAAAGAGAAAGAGATCAAGTATTCTGACAAAACCTAGTTTCCATAAAACTCAAAATGATGTTGCCATCTTTCATGTTGTTTTTTCTTTAATCCTAAATCAGTCTTTCTGTGATTCTGAGCGGGATTGGTGCTTGGCTAATACATTTTGAAGTAGCATGAAATTAATGTTCTGTACTATATTTTGAGGGAATAAGTAAATCTGATTAGTATGAGACCTCAATATCATACACTGCAATTGCACTTTGCTGAAAGCTAAAACTGTATCTGGAATATAAACCAGCTGAAAGTAATAAAACTGATCAGCGAGTTAACCAGAATAATATAAAATTAGCACTTAACTAGTTATAGCAATATTTTCATTCAGAAATATTAATGAGAGAAATAAATAGCAAGCAAAAGATTTCTTATTTGTAGTGCGGTTAATTTTGGAGGGGTAAAAGCAATCAATAAACGCCAAGTTAAGAAGATACTAAATCTATATAGAAAACCAGGACAAAGAATTTCACCATTCCATTTTCATATGTACAGTGCATATTCAAAAATTTATGTATAAATACATGAATTTGATATGTAGACTTGGATATAAAATGCAATGCTGTTTCTTCCTTTTACATATTATAATTTTAAAGCTATTTCTCAACACCCTCCTTCTTCCTCATAATTTTTATTGTAATTTTGGCAGAGAGAAAACACCTTTTTTACATAAGTCAACATGACGCCATTCAAGCTTTTATTTGGGGTTTGTCTCATTCTTGTGCAGAGGATGAATCAATATATTAAAAAAAAGTTCCAGGATCTGAATGCATTTGGAATCTTTCTTTCAGAAAAACAAGCAAAACAAGCTTTTGTCACATTAGTCATTAGCTAAACAAAACTAAAATATTGTTTAATACAATACATGGCCCAGGTTTGAGTCAGCATTATGAGAGGATCATTTTACAAAGCGCTGAGTATAGTAAAGCTTCAAATTTAGATTTAGTCTTTCAAGAAGAGTTTAAAATAGGCATGAATACATTATAAAAACAGCAAGGTGTAAAGCAAACTTTGCAGAAGTAAATGAACATAGCAAAGAACAAAAAATAATTCTATATTTTAGTATTAACAAGAACCCAACAAGAGGTGCTGGAGCTCAGAGGTCTTCAGTACAGGCTTCAATAAGCACTGTGCCCCAATATTTTAAGTTTATTTCTGTTTAGTCTTCTGCTGCAGCTACTGAACTAATTATTATTCCAAGCTATAGAAAGCATGCAACCAGTTTTACAAACACACTGTCAGTTTTTCAGTATTATTATCAGTACTTGCAGAACAGAAGTGACTAAAAGACAGTGGATATTGGATTCCTTTGTACTAAATGCTGTACATAGATGTCACAAAAGGCAGCAGCAACCCTGAAAATATTATTATCAGAAATGAGAGCAGAAATAGAGAAAGGGAGCAGAATGAAGCTGAGGTCGAAGGCAAAGAGATGTATAAATGGCCTCACTAAAAAAAAAAAAAAAAATCAAGTCAGAAAACTTCTAGACATGGGCTCTATTTAATAAGTTACACTATTTCACATCATATGATTTATTAAATTCCAGACTTCTGCTAAGCTTCTACATAAAATAACTTCCAGATCATTCAACACCTTTTTTCTCCCTTTCTCTTGTGCTCTCCTGCAAACACTGATCAAATTCCTCATACCAATGCTTAAAAACAAAAACAAAAATTAACAAAACCAGTCTTCATTTCTGAGAATTAAACTAACATGATAATAGGTCACAGTAAGATGAGATAGAATCTTATTGCTAAACCTAATCAAAGGAAACCATGGGAATACTATATGAATCTTCATACATGTGAAGCTTAATTATAGCTAAATAGCCAATCTGTAATACACAGCTACATTCAAGCACTCATTTCAGGACTAAAATTTGAACAAAGAGAAGATGTTTCCCATGAAACATGTCTACAAGATGTACACAGGCACAAATGTAAGCAAAAATAAATAAAAAGAGAGATCAATGGACAGCGTACTTGGAAAAAAATGGAGCATCAGTCAAGGAAAGACCTGACGTATTTGAGAATTAAGACAGCTTGAAATATTGTAACATGGACACCACAGAAATTCACAACAACTGTAAAACACCTCATCTGAAAACAGGAAAAGGCATACTGATAAACACAAACCAGAAAGATTGCAAAGCACAAGTGGTCAAAGAACATACATTTATTTGCCAGAAATAACAGCAAATAGGTGCAAGCTTCTCAAAAGTCAAATTTGCTAGAACAGTAGTAAAGCAGGACATAAACTATTCCAAATGCAGTCACCGTAACATTGCTTCTGAGCTTGCCGATATTAGCCATAGACCATGACACATCCTCAAATTGGAGGCATCATTTCAGCCTGAAGGCAAGCACTTCAACCAGTCACTCAGGTGCATTGCCAATATAGAGCATGGGAGCAGGAGAGCCTTGCTCTCATTTATCACTCAGGACCTTGAAAACACATGCAGCAACACATGTGCAACACAAGCTCATGACAGCAGAATATTGGAGATGTGGTAGGAAAGGGTTCCAGAGCAACACAGCCAGCCAGATGTGAACCTGTGTTGATGCTCCTGTGACTGGCAGCAAGCTCAAGCCAGGATCCAGGCCCTTGATCTGAACCTGTTCTTTCAGCCTGTCCTAAACAAGGATGTAGGAGGATGCCAGAAAGGAGTATTGTGGCAGCTCTCTCTTTCATATAGAACAGAAAACTGTGGTCACCTTCAGAGTGATTGCAAGTAAAAGTTGCCTAGTGAGAATGCACAGCTAGCTCCAAAGTTTAACAATTGATTCATGTCCTACAATGTTTAGGTTCAGTTTCTTCACAGTTCCTAGTAAAAAAATTAATTCTGTAAGTTGTATTTTTCCTAAAGGTAAATTATTCTAAGTAATAAATAGCTAAATAATCTGTTTAAGACACTTTAGGTCCAAGGTCTGGGCAGGGACATAAATAATATCCAAGTAAGATTTGGATCTGGATTTCATTAATCTTTGGTTTAAATGAATCAAATTCCGTGTTCCCAAAAGTGACTTTTTCTACTTTTACTTGCATTGAACATTCAGTTCCTCACCTGCTTTAGCAAGTAAATCCTTTAAAAGTGATTGTCTACCCAAAAAAAAAAAAAAAAGGAAGAAGAAGAAGTATTTAGAGGAAGTATTTAGAGCTACTTTTCTATTCCTACGAATATCACCTAAACCAAATAATTTAAAATGTAGCAATCCTTACACTGTAGATAAAGCAACTGCTAGAAAGAGATACATGTCAGATCACACCTTTGAATGTATACAAAAAAGTGCCAACATACAAATAAGACATTCAAGAAATAGCCATAAATCCTATAATTTCAGGAGGGACTAAGATTCAGCTGCTGACAAGATGTCTGTGAAGTGCATTCTTATGCACTTTCATTTCAAAAAGCACATAAACAAGAGCATGAGAATGGAAGTTTAGTTAAAAAAATGGCGCATAGGTTAAAAATATTAAACGTATAGCTTGTTGCCAGTAATTCTTAAAATATAACTGTAGAAGTGAAAAGACAAAAATAATGGGTGTTATATCAGAGCTAGCTGTAGCAAGGGTGCAAGAATGGATCCACAAGGCAAAAAGAAGGATTTAAGGAATTCAATCTTCAGTCCTTGGTAGAATATTGAACTTTTAATAAACCTTGCTTTGTACTGTGCATAATGATTTTTTTTCCTAACAGAATATACTGCCTTTCTGCTTTCCTACACACATCTACAAAAAGGATGTTGCTGTCTAGATCCAGACAGCTTTTATTGCAGGAAGTCTTAAGAAAAGACTTCACGAAAAATACCAAAAGAAAACCCTTCAAATGTGTTCATATCTTTCTTGACTTATCACAGAATCACAGAATGGCTGAGGTTGGGAGTGACTTCTACAGATCATCCTATCTAATGCCCCTGCTCAAGCAGAGTCACCTGGAGCACACTGCACAGGGTCACATCCAAGGTCACATGCAGGCAGGTTTTGAAGATGTCCAAAGATGAAGACTCCACAACCTCTCTGGGCAATCTGTTCCAATGCTCTGTCATCCTCATCATAAAGCTCTTCCTCATACAGAGATGAAATTTCCTGTGTTCCAATTATATTTGTACTTAACGGTAAATATAAGTCAGGAGCAATATTTGTATCCAAATACATCAATTTCAACGTAGGAATCACCTTCATAAAGGTTCGGCAAATATATGTTCATAGGCACACTCCATAGTGTCTGCACCTGCATACCTTCATTTGTAACTCTATCAAAACAAACAGAACTTAAAAGCTTTGGCAACAGTACTTTATTATTAAAGGATGACGGCCTCAAGGTAAGTTGGTAACATAAGCTGGAATAGCTACTTTTCATAGAGACAAGAATTTCCAAGGTCACAAAAGAAAGGCAGCCTAATTGCCACCAACTTCCGCAGTTTTACAAAGCACGGAAAATTGGGGGGATTTGGGGAAAGCTAGATAGTAGAAAATGTTTATTTTTTATTTTTCTTATTTCCAATGCATTAAAATACTTGCACTTTGCTCATCCACTATATTGGGGAGCACAAGTCCATTTTTTAAAATTACAGTTAATGACTTGTAGCTTGTTCACATCACCAGTCCATTTTATGAAAATCCTACATCCTTATGCTGTCTTAAGCCAGACACCTAAAGCTCTACAAACACATGGTTTGCAATCATCTTTGGAATTTCCTTCTCCTTATTCCACACTCTCCCATCTATCTTTGCCCTTTCTGTCCTACTGAGCTTGCTTTGATCAGTGACCAATGGCATCTCTCATGCAAAGCTCACAGCTCATTTTCCTGCTTCAGCCTTCTTGACAATGTCAAGTCAAACATTACGATTATCTTGAAGGAGTCTTGTCCTCCTGCGGGCTCTGCAACTCTTTTTACCCTAGCCACTGCTTCCACATATCCTAGAGGAGTTCCCCTCTTCTTGACAAACACAGGGGCTCACAGAAAAGACTGCATTAGGGGATCAGACTCCTGAAATCTAGACTGCAACCACAATGATTGAATTGGCTCACTCAAGGCAAGCTGAGGTCAAGCAATGACACCATCATGTGCAGCCACACCTACATAATATTCCCATTTACTCCCTTCCTGAGGGGCTATGAATTTTAGTATTTTCCTTCTGTTCAGTGTTTGCACTGTATCCAAGCCAAACAGATCCTTCCTCCTGATCACAGCACTACACTAATCAGTGTTGACAGATATCCTATGGATTTCGGAAAAACCTGGGATTTTTTTTGTCAAAGAGGCTCAAAATTAGCAGACTTTGTTAAAATATCAGTTTGTTACTAACAAGGTCACCCATTATGACCTTCAGTTCCATGTTAATATTTTGCACAGGACTCAAAGAATCACACCAAGAAATAGTTGCACAAAAGAAGATAAAACTGTGAACCTGTGGATGCAAATTACAAACAAGTGTCAGCACCATTCTGGATAAAAAGATCTGGATAAAATAGACTACTTGTGCAGCTGAAAAAGAAATGAAGTCAGTTCTGTGTGGACACTTGTCATTCAAAGTAGCACAAAAATGGATTGCAGGACATGTTCTTTGCACCTACCTACACAGAGGTTAACAGAAAAGTTCCCATATTTAGTTTGAACATTTTTTGAAAAGCTTTTTAAGGACCTCTGGGACAGAAAGCAATGAAGAATACTGTTGCTAAAGCACCTTCATCTAGCTTCCTCTTATTTTCTTCTTTCATTCCCTCTTCTCTCTTCCTATTCTACTTAGATTTTTTTTTTAAGTTTCATTTTTCTCATTCCTGTTCCTCATATTTTTGCAGAGATAGAGAAAATAAAATTATGTTGTAAAGGACAAAAGCTTACAAAGCAGGAAACTAATCCTCTAACTATGTAAGAAACGTTGTTTAAAAGTTCAAAGCTAGGTATATTTTGGACAGGCCTTGGAAGCTTGTTATCCTACCTTATGAAGCAGCCACATCTTCCATCATGTAGCAAGAAGATGCACAATAGCACAGTTTAAAAAATAGCAATTGGTCTATCCTATTTCTTATCTTAATTGAGTTAACATATATAAAAAAATACATAAATAGTCCCCTCTTCTTTATCACTTAATGCTTTTTAGCTCTTGCCTTCTATGAACTTTTTGCTGTGTTTTGTCTCTAGAGAGTATGCCCCAAGTTCTGCAATCAGCAGTGAGCAGATGAACTAATTCATTAGCCCTTCATGAGAAACCACCCAGCCTGTTAGATGCAGACCTGATGCCTCAAGCTGCATATAGTAAAAAAGGAAAGTTAGCTCCATCCTCTGCTGAGAACACAATGTTTTTCATTCAGAACCTGGCTTGTTGCCCTCTCTTGTGAGGATACTGATGAACGTAGTCTAAGCTCACACACACTGATCAGTGATCAAGACCTTCCTTCCAACCTAGTATATTATGACTAGTGTTTGACACTTCTGTCAAGTGTCTCTGCTGTTGTGTCTCAGGAGCACTCTGCAAAGTGTACCTGCACATACCTGCACAACTAAGAGATGTGCAAGGTTCAGGGTTCGACATCTGGTTCCTGGAGGTCTCAGCTCCTATTACTATCACTGCAATGAAACTATGAGTGACCACTGTCATTGCAAGGAGCTGTGAATTTGGAACAACATTTACATGTGAATCACCTCTAATCTGTATGCATTTACAATAAACATATTCAGTACTTCTATTTCTGAATTCCTGGAGAGCAGTTAGGTATTTGTAGCTTGCAAGCTGCTTTTGATTAAATAAGTAGCACAACACAGAAACATATTTGCCCTTGAAAATGGTAGATCTTCAATTTATTCAGAAATTCTCCAGTTCCCACTATTCAACTTCCCTAGATTGACCTACAGTTTGCAGGTTTCTAAGCAGCAAGCGGAATTCCATTTGTAAGAAGTCATTTAATGCAATCCATGATGTTGTACTGAGGCTAAACTTTATTTACGTAGCCTCTCTAATGGCATATTCTTATCTTTGCAATTTTTTTCTAGCTGGAGGATTTTCTCTTCACTCCTGTAAAAACATTTCATGTTAAAAAGGACTTCCAAAACCACCCTCCAACAAGTCCACTCAGATCATTTTTTTTTACAGACAAATTACATCCTAGGCAATGCAAAAATCGAACTTTCAGCATCTTAAATCTCATTGTGAAAAGCAGGTGAACTATGCATACTTTAAAATATATCTTTTTATTAAAAACATGATTCTTTCAATAAATGAGTTGGAGAAGCTATAACTTCACAATGCTCATAATGTAGTAGTGCTTCTGGATGAGTCTGATACCTGTTTTCTGAGCTTCAAGATTTTAGTTCTGTAACTTAAGATGTGGAAAAAATACAGCCCATCCTCCCAAGCAATACCACCTGTTATTGAAATGGTAACCTCCATTTAAATATAAAAAGACATGAATACTTAATAACATTTGCATTTAAACTGTACCGATTAAGCTCTGGAGGGTCAGAAATTAAGTTACTTCTCTTTGGAGGGATTTTATAAATCCTTGTCACCACAGCAAATAATGGCTGAACTGAAACATAACTGATTGGTTCTGGTCTTTGCTGATTTTCATTTTTGCATCTGCAAAATGAAGAATATAGTAGTTACAATTATAAAAGTGTTTTCATATTAAACAGTGCTAGGTGCTCGCTACAATACAAATGCGGTACTGTTCAAACACAGCTACAAAAACAGGAAGAAAAAAGAGAGACCAACTAATAGACATTTGCCTAAGGAGCTTGCTAACTAGCATAGAGAAAACAAGTTGGGTATGTGGTTCAGAAGAATATTAGGTTCCAATTAGTTTCCAATTCGAAAGACTCTTGCTAGTATCATTTTGGGGGGGACTGGCAAAGGAAGAAGTCCAGTCCTGAAAAATATTATTACTATGTACTGTGTCTTAAATGCCAAGGTCAATCAATTTTGTTCTAGTCTATTCCTTTCTAGTTTACTGTTTTACCTAAAAATACACTGATAGGCATATAAAGATTCTGTTTCAGAGTTTCAGAGAATGAAATTCTTCATGCTACCAGGAAGCATCTATCCCTTCTATAACTCAGCTGGGGAAAAAAAGAAAAAAAAGAAAAACACAGCAAAACAAACAAAAAAAAAAATTCAAATTGTAAACAGCAAACAGCAAAAGAAAGTCACTTATTTGGTCATTAGACCAAATCACTACAGGGATACAATGGTAAGTCCATATTTCTAGTTAAAAAAGGAATCAAAGGATGTTAATAGCTGTATTTATATGCTAAAACATTCTTTCAAACAAGGTATGCAAAGCATGATGTGTATGATAAGCAACACTATGAAATAAATCAGGAATATGAGAAGAGATTTAGGGAAAAAACAGAAGGCCTGTTTAAAAGTACTTCTATTTTGAAGAGTAAAGAAAAAAAAAACCCAACACAACACAAAACATTCTTGGTGCCAAAAGACTAATTTAAGAGGGATACAAATAACATAACCTAAAAGAAATGTCACAGTGTTATCTTGCTATTTTACTATTTTGTGAAGAAAATAAAGAAAAATGGTAATTAGACATCCATTTTCCATTTAAAAAAATGAGAAATCTTTATGAACTATGAACCAATAGAAGAAAGCTAGGAAATTTTAAAGTTTAGTAAAGATTGATTCCTTAAAGTTGCCTTTAACTCCCATAGCTTCTTATTTTCCCTGGGATTAGCAATGCTATACAAATATTTTGAGTCATCAATAACATAGTACTGACTACAAAACATAAGCAAGCCAGATTGACATCCTGACCTACACTGCAATCTAGGTAAGCTTTGTCAATATCTCTGAATGCAAATAATGGGTTTTTATCCTTCAGAAAATTTTGGAATATTAAAAAGAAGGAACTTCTCTGTTAAAGCAACACAAATCTGGAAAAACATTAGTATATGTTATTCAAACACCTTTAATTATTTTATATATTTATATTGTTATATATCTTTATCACATTATCTTTAGGGAATTGTTATATAATTAGCTTCACAGGCAGTGTCCACAAATGTGAGCTCCTGTGTTTTGATAAAACAGCCTGCTATCTACCCTGCCCTCCCTCACCCTCCCAAAAGAGAGAGATGTCAAACTCAAATATCTCTTGCTGTAGGCAATACACTGATGGATGGTATAACCAGATGTCCTTGCTTATCATTAGATGACACACGCATTTCTCTAACCTCCACACGGAAATAAGCACCAAATTTTGCTTGTTTTCTAGAAAAGCAAAATTCAAATATCCCAGTGTTATGTAGAATCTGCATATCTTTATATACCTATCCATTTTTATAGATTCTGACTGCATAATGTAGGCAGCATCTCCACGTAAGTACAGATATACAGGAGTGATTTTTCCATTTTTAGACAACCCTTTGGAAGGCACAACCTTCTGCTTACAAGCAGAACATGCTAGTGACAGTAAACCACAGCCAGAATTCAATAATCCTTTTACAAAGGGCAATGTAAAGACCATATTGTCCCCATTCATATTTTGTTGCAATCACCTTTTTTTTTTGAAATACCTCTCCAAGTAGGCCTTTGCTCACAAAGAGGAACAGAAGAAATTAATAGACAATTTCTCCCATTCATCTTTTCTCTCCTCTGCTTTACCTGTACCTGCCTGTGTATACACACACAAGCCTGCATGTACAGCTCGCAGTCTCACAGTGCTCAATCTTTAGTCAAAGAGCACTACGAGGTAATTTTTCTCAAGGTCTACTCAGTAGAAAGCAAAACAACAGCTCCCTTCCTGAAGGGCAGGCATTTGCTGTGTGCTCAGAGCTGCACTGGCTTGCTATGTTTGCTCCTTAGAGGTAGGACAAAGAAATACAAGATTCCCACAGGAATTACAGAAGACATCACATCTGAGACCTTGCTGAAGTCCAGAGAAATTGCCCTTATGATCCCTGACCCAGGCCATCCTGCCATGCAATGGCACCTACACTGGCCATTGCTACGCTACACAATAAAAAGCAAAGCAGGTGCTGCAGATCCCCTGTGCAAGGAGACAGGATGGCAAAGTGTCGCTCTGCCCCCAAGAATCACTCATTCTGAGGGAAAAGAAGGTGCACAACCAAGGCCATTTTGCCATGGCTGTTAGTCTCTGCAATGATCCCATTTGCTGAAGCCTAGAGACTGAATTGTCTACATCTGTATACTGCAGGGAATTATAGTACATGTCCTCGTGCTTACTACAGGAAGAAAACACTGCTGGAATTATTTTCATTGTGCAATAAAATCATTGAGAAACCTTAAAATGAAAAAACTAATTTCTGCACTGATTGATAATCACAGCTACAAATGTTAAGCACCCAAAGAGGTCTTTCAATGTACCTTATTTGATATTATTTTGGTATTACTTCATATTTGACATTTCCATTAAGGAGACAGCTATATGGTTATCATTAGGGCTACATCAAGGTTGTAATTGCATGACTTTGCACACAGACAATCAAGTACTGCAGTATCTCACTGTATATATACTGCATATATATCCAGTATATACAACCCTGTTAGTTTTGTGTTCTCTTCTCTCTTAAATACAGCTAATGCAAATTTTCCTACCAATATGAACTTTGGATTTACTAACTTTTGCTTGTGCACAAACTACAGTGCAACATACTCCATAAAAAGGGAGAAAGACACACAATAGTAGTAGCAGCTCTGAATGTGGATGTTTCTGTCTTTCCAAAAGATGATTAAAGAAGTCAAGTGTATCTTTTCCTTTTAAAATAGAAACTATCCACCTTTTGAATTAAAAGGAAAGAATTATGTCCTTGCATAAAATAGGACCTTAACAATAATTGCTTTGGTTCATAATGGGAGAATCAGCTGTCAGCTGTCATAGTGTGACAGCTACGACGTTTTTCCAAACTTCCAGCATTCCATTTTTTTTAACTATCATTCTTCAGAATAAGTCGTATTTCTTGAAATGGGTAATAATTGAAAACATAATAGAGCAGTCAGTGGTGACAGTCCAGTGAAAAGAGGCTTCCATTAAAGAGCAACTAGCTTTCAAAACAGCAACAGATAGCAGAATAGTGAGCTGCTTTACATCAGCAGCCTTGAATACACTTTTCATTGACCTCTGACACTTACTATAGTACTTTGCTATGTTTTCAGAGTCTTAATCAATGCTGTCAACAGGTATTGTATTATAGTGCTTCTTATAGTCCTGTCTAGTCACAATGTTTTCATAATTCAGATATGAAATCAAGACAACTAATCTATTAGATTAGCAGCAATATATATAAAAACGTCAAGTTCCCTAATTGCCTTCAGGAGAGTTTTTTAAACGGCTTATCAAACAATGGTTATTCAATACCTATGGTTAAGCAAACAGGATGCTTCTCATGTGCGTAAATTGGCAATATTACAGAATTACCCAAGGAATAAACTGCCTATCACTCAGTTTAGGGCAACTTTTCTAAATTTGCTTTTATCCTTCTTCTATTTCACATCTTTATACTTGTAATGAAAGAAGGATCTTTCCACAGAGTGCAGTAACATTATGCTTGACACATCATCCCAACAGTCAACATGGAACAAAGTCTGTAAAGAAGAAAATCCAACTTGTTCAGGCAATCTGCTTCTTGATACAGTTGCTTGCCACTTGCAAGAGGTACTTCACAGAAGTTAGTTTCATCTGTCATCATAGGAATTTCTGAAGAAAAGACTTGCATATGTCTACAGAGACACAGTTTGACCTCAATTATGCAAGTCTCTCCCAAAAGCTCCTTATTCTTCACTGAAGGAACATGCTACTTGTGCTCAGATAGATAGGCAATCACAAAAAAGGGGCCAAACTCCCCAAAGCTAGCAGCTATATCATCACTTCAGAAAAGAAAGACCAATGCCAAACTGCTACAGCCTGAAATGTTGTTATTTGCTGATATACGCATTGTGAATATTCAATTTGCATTCAGAGCTCTGTTTAGGATCTTTAACATGTGGAAGGCTATTCAAAATAATTCATTGTCCTTATTTTCTACCAAAAGTAAAGGCATTTGTAATCTAACGGTTTCAGCTTAAGTGGATGCCACTATTCATACTCTGTACAATGCCAAAAACAATGCAACACCATTTGTACAAAGACAAGACATTAGCATCAGATATTTACCAATTGCAGTAAGTTTAAATTGCATTTGTTTCTGCTGCAATACTTCCAATTAATTTGGTAAATTGTTTATTTTCACAAACCAAACCATTTAAGTCTCTTAAAGCATCTTTGTCTATTGTTTTTCCACGGTGTTTGAGGAGGATCTTCATGCCAAAAGTCTAATTTCAAATACATTAAATACCTTCAAGCTTGTCTCTGTCAGTCTGTTGCTTCCTAAAACAGGTTTCTGGATACAGTTCAGAGCCAAATATAGCCATTAGAAACCAGTGGTTATTCATCTTTATAGAGTGCTGATAAAACTACAAGAGACATCCCTTGCCTGAAAGAGCTCGGGATCTTTCCAGACTGTTCATAAAATCTTGAAGCATGGATTGAAATTGTATCATTTTTCAAGTTAAATAAAGAGCTGGCAAAAATCGGAGTATCTCCACTTTCTCCTCAATTTCTCCAACTCCTCTGTCCCTCAGTTAAGCTTTTGTTTTATACTTCCTTGCTTTGGTTGCATTGCACTTTGCAATGTTTAGGTAGACGGTCAAAAAATACTAGAATTTATAAGCTGAGTGTAAGTGATTATGAACATAAAACAAATAATTTCATATTATTATGTATTTTGAAATATGGAAAGTAAAATCCCAAAGGATCCAGATAAAGAGAGCTTTATGGAATCACATCAAAAACTCACAGAAGCTCTCTAAGAGGAACATTTTGGATGTCATCTAAAGTTTGTACCCCATGGGGCCAAGAAGATGTCCAAGTACATAATTTTATATCTAACAAAAGCTGTGAGACAGATTTCATATCTGTGAAGTGTCTCTGTTTCTGTATTTGTAAACTGGAGATAGTAACTACTGAGTTACTACTTACTGCATAAGAAGAGATTTACTTAGAAAAACTGCAAAGCCTTATGCAAGAGATAAATATCATTCATTGCTCATTAAAGTACAGCAATATTCTAATTTTCCTAATTCCTAGACATAATTATCTGTTTTTCCCATAGTTTGCAAAGTATATCCTCTAAGAGAGG